>CAIGRB010029821.1:0-26059 GCA_903798255.1 Fraxinus quadrangulata | reverse complement strand
GAATTTGATAGTGATTCAGATTCAGAAAATGAAGTGCTGAGGACTAGACCATTAGCTGATGTGTATGCCAGGTGTAATTTAGCTCAACTAGAGCCTTCAAACTTTGCAGAAACTGAGAATTCTGAGGAGTGGATGTCTGCAATGAAGGAGGAGCTAGATATGATTGAGAAGAATGAAACTTGGGTGCTAGTTGATAGGCCAAAAGATAAGAATGTGATAAGAGTCAAATGGGTGTATAAAACTAAATTGAACCTTGATGGTTCAATCAACAAGTTGAAAGATAGGCTAGTTGTAAAGGGATATGCTCAACAATTTGGCATTGACTTCACAGATACTTTTGCACCAATAGCAAGTTATGAAAAAATCAGATTACTATTTCTATTGTAGCTCAAGGAGGTTAGAAAATTCATCAGCTAGATGTTAAGTCAGCCTTCTTAAATGGCAACTTAAATGGAGAGATATGTGTTGACCAACCTGATGGTTTTCTAGTAGCTGAAGCAGATGATAAGGTGTATCTATTGAAAAATGCTTTGTATTGCTTGAAGCAGGCTCCAAAAGCCTGGTACAGTAAAATAGATGAGCATTTGGGCAGTCTTGGTTTCAGTAAAAGTGTTAATGACCAAACACTTTATACCAAGCATTTGGAGGGAGAAGTGATTGCCATCTCTTTATATGTTGATGATCTTCTAATAACTGGCAACAATCAAGCATTAATTCAGCAAAGGAAAGATGAAATGAAGTAGGCATTTGAGATGACTAACCTTGGGAAAGTGCAGTACTTTCTCAGCATAGAAATAAATCAGTCTCATGAAGGAATTTTTATCTGTCAAAGGAGATATGCTAAAGAAATTTAGCATGGAAAATTGAAAACCAGTGAGTACTCCCTTGATGCAAAACCTGAAGTTAATGAAGGAAGATGGAGGCAGGAAAACTGATGAAAAGATCTATAGAAGCTTGGTAGGAAGTCTCTTGTATTTAACCATTACAAGACTAGACGTTACCTTTGCTACAAATTTGCTCTCCAAATTCAGACAATAGCCAAGTGAAGTGCATTTTGAAGCAGGAAAGAGAGTTCTTAGATACATCAATACCTGACATTACCTTTGCTGCAAATCTGCGCTCCAGACTCAGTCATGAACCAAGTGATGCGCATTTCCAAACTGCAATGAGAGTTCTTAGATACATCAAAGGGAATGCAAAAATGGGATTTTAGTATAGGAAGCCAAGAAATCTAAAATTGGTTGGCTATACTGATAGTGATTTGGTTGGTTCCTATGATGACATGAAAGCACCTCTGCTTATGTTTTTTATTTGGGTTCAAGTATTATCTGCAAGAATTCAATGAAGCAAAAAATGATTGCTCAATCAACTACTGAGGCAAAGTATATTGTAGCTTCGGAAGCAACTAACCAAGACATCTGGTTGAGAAAAGTTTTAGAGGATCTTAACTAGAAACAAGCTGAAGCTACTGTGATATATTGTGATAACCAGTCAGCTGTTGTTATGGTTAAAACTCTGGTGTTTCATGGTAGAACAAAACACATCAAGATCAAGTATCATGCAATTAGGCAAGTACAAGAACATCTTAAAGTGAAGCTAGAGCATTGTTGTTCTATTGATCAATATGTTGATATTTTGACTAAGGTATTAGCAAAGGAAAGATTTGAAAAAGTAAGAAAATGTCTTTGTGTTTCCAACAAAAGTGTCAAAGAGGAGTGTTGAATGAAGCCGTGTCAGTGACACTTTTGTTGTCAGTTAACAATTGTTTTTGGTTACCATTTAGTCACATGTGTTTTGGCTTATGTCTAACTCATGTAATGATGTAAAGTTAAGCTAGTTTGAACCTACTACAAGTTAAAGTATTGTCAAGTATGGCTTAGTAGAAGTATGTAGCATGGTTGTTGATAGAAAGTATTTTTTTTTGTATCAAATCATGGCTATACATGCAGCCGTGTAAAACCATTGAAAGGTGACGAAAATTCTGTTTTTCATCTCCTCTTGTTTGTTCAAATATCCTTCAAGGGTTATACAATCTTCTGTCTAGATATATATGTATATGTGTGTGTGTGTGTGTGTATGCTCGGACCTGGACTTGTGCACTTTACATGTCATGTTGTGCTGACAAGATAGACAACAGCCACAGTCTGTGCTTATAAGAAATTCGGACTAAACCTAATTGGATCTAGATCTCTCTCCATCCAAAGAATGGTGGGATTCCTTAGGATCTAAACTCAATTGCCAAACTTTCACAATATAAACCAAAACAAAAGTTTTCATGTGCTCCTATGTGAGATATGTTATAGCAGTTTAATCAAATTCTTCCTTATACCGTGTTCATGTGGGTTATTTTGAATCAAAATATTTCATTCAAAACTAAATGATTTTCAACAAATAAATATATCATGTTAATCTTCTCATTGATTAGAACATAAATATGCTTAGTCCTGTTAATTTCAAATTATGGGTCAAACTAAAAATTGGGATCAAAGATGCTCACTTAGAATTATTGCCAACAATTCTCCAAATGAATTAAATGTATCAAATTTTCCAAAATAATGCAATAGTAGTTACGAAAATCGAGTACAAGTGAAGACAGAATGCATTAGAATAAGGAGGTAGAGCCTTTGAACTTTTCCTAGAAAAAATCTATAGAATTTACTTGGTCAATCAATAGCAAGATACTCTAAAGAGTCATTCGTTACTATAAACTTGGAAGAAGGCTATCAATAATGAAATTGATTCTGGAATGCAGAATCATAACTAGGAAATGGTAGATTTCTCACTTGGAAACAAACTTTTAAGTTGTAAATGGATTTTCTAGAGAAAATAATAGAATAATGGCTCAATTGATAAATACAAGGCCATATTGACAGCCAAAGGATTTAAACAAAAAGAAAGTCTTGAATTTTTCTATATATAACATCTATTAGAGAATTAATTACAATCCCCAAATTGCATAATTTTGACATCCATTAGATGGACTTTATTATATTTTTCTTAAATGGTAGGTTAGAAGAAAAAATATAAATGAAACAACCCGATGGATTCTCTACTCCTGAATAGGATTTAATATGTTTAGACTCATTAAAATCTTTTACAGACTAGAGCAAGCACAAAATATTGCATGCAAATTTTGATAAAAGTACGTTTTCAATTAGTTTTAAGTGTAATAAGTGTGTTTATATCAAAACCACACCAACAATCACAGCAAGGGCATATGTAACTAATTTTTATGTGTATTGATGACATGCTAACTATGGGGAATAGTCATGATATTTTGATGACTGATGAAAAAATATTGACAAATCATTTTAACATGAAAATATGGGTTTGGTAGATGTCATATAGGAAGAAAAACGTGTAAGACATCTAAGCGACTTCTTCCATCTAAGTCTCATAATATTGAGACTTTACTTAAAAAGTTTAATGCATATAAATGAAATTCAAGCTAAAACTTTAGTGGAATTAAGTCTATATTTGGCCAAAAATGAAGGTGACCTTGTATCTTAGTTGGAGTATTCTCAGATTATATGCAGTCTAATAAATATTATATGCCCCATGCGTCTGGATTTGCTTATGCGATCAACAAGTTTAGTAGATACCAAAGTATCCCAGGCTATGAGCTTTGGAAGGCATTAATTAGGGTTAGATATTCACAATTCATTTGAAGTTTTGGACAATATAAAAGATATCCAATTGTATTAGAAGGATAATGTGATGATTAGGATATCAGACAAAAAGGATTCAAAGTCCACTAGCGGTTATGTTTTTTCATTGGTTATGCGACCGTATTTTGAAAGTTTTCGACACAAACATGCATAAATGAAATCTTAGTTCATAGCTTTTAGTGAAGCAGAAAATGAAATAGAGTGCATTCGTACCTTCTCAGAGGATATACCATGTTGGTTTAAGCTAGTGCCTTCAATTTATTATGAATATTTTTAGTCAGTCTTCTATCGAAAGAGAATAAAGTCGTATGTGTAACGTTAAATCTCAATATATTCATTGAATACATAATACTATTAAGTGGTTGATCTAAAATAGTATCATCTCCATCTATTATGTGAAATCAAGAGACAATCTCGTGGATCCACTTATTAAAGGTTTATCAATAGATCAAATGCACTTCCTACCGATATGAATGTGCTTAAAGCCTATTAATGATTTCTATAATGGTAACCCAGCCTTACTGATTGGATTTCCCAAGATCTTATTTCAATAGGATAACTAAGTTATGAAGATCCAATTAATACCTAGGGGTAAACTCCTACACAATCCTATGTTTAAGAAAAGTACTATATGCTAAGTGATTCAGGTTAAATTAAAATTTTAACTATTCTTGTAGTTTCAACAAACCAAGTGAGCTATGGAAGGTACTCTAAATAAGAGATAGCTGTATAAGTGTGAAGTGGAGCAGCTTTTTATGAGAATATTTTAAGGTTTGAAATTTCTCAAGCACTTATGAAACTAAAGAGTTGTTCGGGACTAAAATGTACATAGTCATGAAAACCAAAGGTGTTAGAGAGGTTATTGTCCAAGTTCTATTGCCATCCTTTACATCAATTAGTGAAAAGATGAAAGTATCGCGTTCACTAATTAGCAAATTAAATTTGATAGTTTTACAATATAGAATGTTCAAACACACAAGGTCAATGTCTCGATGCAATAACTTTTCGCTTGATCTCTTTGTTAGGGTCTACGTAGTTTGTTTCATTAATATACATTCTATGAGGATTTATAGAAATTGGTAATTTATTAAGTTGATATGACTAACTTTTGAATAATTATTTAAGTGGGTCCTAATAGCTGAATATAATATTTCTTTGGTTGAGAATGTTTTACTCCACAACTTTTGAACAATTATTTAAGTGGGTCCCAATAGTGTGTTTTTTTCAAAACCACTTTAAGTGAATGATCAATTAACGTCAAAATCAGCCACTTAAAGTTGTAGTAAGTTGAAATTAAAATTGGAGGAAAAATAGAAACGTGTTTGTCCCAAATTAAAAACTAAAAGTTAAAAATTCACTTTATACATCATAAGTGTGACACTTCGGTTTTAGTCTCAATGGTACCAATAGACTTTAGTAGGTTGTCCGCCCTGCACCCACCCCAAAGTAAATGCTTCAACAGGAAATAATATATAATTATAGTATTTTTATTAAATTAAATAATTTATTTTACTTATGTTATTTACAACTTTACATAATAATCTATGCATGACACGTCTCGACTTCTAGAATCTAAGAGTTACAAATCTATCTGTTTGAATAGTTGATATTGAAACGTATATCCATTCAAGATACAACTGTCTAGCAGTTGTGCCTTTGACACACAATATTTTTTTTGAAGTTGTGTCCTTTGACACACCACTTTTCAACTTCTATAATCATAGATTTTGTTCATTCAAAATCTTCTTTAGCTAAATAATATTCTTTCTTTTCTACACTATTCCGTCTTCTCCAATTCAGTCTCTAGCATAAAAAACATTAATAGTATTGTTGATTTTGTAATTTACAGTGGTACTATTATAAGTCGAGTGCATGTATCTTGAGAGTCGAGTGTTGAAGAACCATAAGCTCTGGTGAGTGAGAGAGAGAGATAGTCAAACTCGACCATTTCAATTTCTCTACAATTTTCCTTCTAAATTTGTTATCAATAAAGTCAAAGTTTTGTTCGATTTTTCACTTAAATATTTCAACAAAAACATCAAACCATGAACCACATCTTCAAACTCTAAACATGATCAGTTGATTTTGGAATCCGTTTGTAAAGAATACGTAAAAGGTTCAATTTATAGATCGATAAAAAAGAGTGATTTATTAGTGAATAGTAAATCTGAGTTCATTGCAATATCTGATTGACAAGTGATTTATACACTTATTCATGCCATTTAATATAAGATATTTCGAAATGTTTTTGATTAATTATGGCCAAATTCATTTATATTTTATTTATTAGGTGAAAATCGATAAATGGAATAGGAATTGAAAGAAAAAAGGGCAAAAAGCAAACTATGGGGACTAAATTGCAACATTCTAATAGTTGATTTGGACCACAAAATGAAGATTAAAGATGTTAATGGTTCAAATTGAAAGCAAATAGAAGTTGAAGAACCAAAATAGAAGTAATTTTAAGTAAAATGATCAAAATCGATGAAAGAATGAAAAGATGAGCAAAACACAAAAAATGGGAAGTAGTTATAAATGTGCACTTCCCCAGTTATATGGATCGAGCAACTAGCCGGACCTTGAAATCAAAAACAGGAGCTAATTTGAGTGCCTAGACGAGAGCCATGCCATTCACGATAGGTACGATATTTGGACTCAAGATCCATTTTATTACTTGTTAATGAATTGGGCACTTGCGATATTTTAAATTGCTTTTATTTAATCTCTATTTCAATTTATTTCAGCGCTCCTGCTGTTCATCTTTTATAATTTTTATGCAAAGTTCAAGATATGATGAGTTGATACTAGCTAATCTAAAAATCGTACGTACATTTCATCGTAGGTAAAGAGAAGCAAAAGAAACACAACAACAAGAGATGGCTAGTGCACAGAACAATCCAATTATTTGAGTAAATAAAGCAGTAGTTGATGATGAAAGGACTATGCTAGTTGGAAACTTCATGACTCCACAAATTATTTAGAGTCAATCTAGCATTGTTTGTCCTATTTTTAGGTAGCTGAACTTTCAGTTCCAGACTAATGATATCCATTTATTCCAAAATGGACATCAATTACATGGCAGGGTTGAGGAGAATCTACACACAAATCTTTCGATTTTTAAAGATGTGTTAACACTTCAAATATTAAGGGGTTTCAGATGGTGCTATCAGGTTGAGATTGTTGTCACATAATCTATGTGATAAAGCACTTAAGTGGTTAGACTTACATCCCATTGCCAACATCACCACCTAGAATGACATGCCTCAAAAATTCTGCACCAAAATTTTCCTATCGACAAAGATAGCAAAATTGAAATATGACATGTCCATACTTCGACAGGGAGAAATCGAATCCTTTCATAAGGCTTAGAACAGATTTAAGAACATACTTCGAAACTATCCTAATCATGACATTAGTAAAAGGCTCCAAGTCCAATATTTTTATGTAGGTCTACTTCTATCTTACAAAAGTATGATGAACTCATCATCCAATAGCTCCTTGTCTACGAAGACAATTGATAAAGCATTGGAGTTGTTTGATAGAGTGGTTACTTCCATGGCTATGTGGGCTTTTGAGCGGGTTGTTCACAAGAAGGCTCAAAGAGTATATGAGGTGGATACTTATATGGCTTTGGCAGCAAAAATCGACTTATTAGTTTACAAGGTTGAGAGCATATCACATTCAGCTAATGTAATACTAGCCAAGTGATCAAATTGTTAAAAATTTAGGGTAGATCATATTCATCCAATTCTTACACAAGATATTGAACATGTTAACTAAGTACAAGAAAGTCAGAGCCCACAAGTTTATGTTGTTAGATATTGAACATGTTGAATATTGAGCAATACATGAAAGCAAATAATAAATTCATGAGAAGGATTGACATAACCCTTCAAAATCAGAGTGCTCTAATCAACAACCTGAAGATGATAGATGTCATTTCCTATATCAGGCAAAACACTAAGTAGACAAAAAGAGAAGCTCAAACAGTAGTTTGCAAAATTCTTAGACATCTTCAGAATGCTTTATGTAAATATCCCGTTACTTGTGGCCATATCTCAAGTACCAATCTATGCAAAGTTCCTGAAGGAAATATTCTCGAAGAACAAAATCTCAATGAATTTGAGACCATTATGCTAAATAATGAGTGTAGTTCTATCTAACATGACAAACTACCTCCTAAACTAAAGGATCCAGGGAGTCTCAAAATACTTTGCTCAATAAGAAATAATCACATTTTTAATGCGTTGTGTGATTTGGGAGCAAGTATAAATCTAATGTCTCTTTCTATGTACAAAACATTAGGTTTACAAGAGATAAATAATACTACAATATCCCTTCAATTAGTAGATCGATCAATCAAACACCTTCGAAGAGTAGTTGAGAACGTGCTCATTAAAATGGGCAGGTTCATATTTTCAGTGGACTTCTTCGTTATAGGCATAGAAGAATCACCACTGATCTTGGGTTGACCATTCTTATCCATGAGTCAGGCAATTATGGACTTTGAACCGCCATGAGTAAATCACCCAAACGATGAGCTATATACTATAAATTGAGTGCTTAATAAGATGTAACTCATTTTTCTATCTCTTACCTGTTATTTTGATAAACTATTGCATTACACATAGTTTTTTAGGATTGCATTAGTATTTTAGGATCATATTTAGGAACTTGTCCATTTAAATGGCTTTTAACACGTTTTAAATGGTATTTTAAGACTTGCATTAGTAACATAGGCATGTCTACATATTGAGTTTACGTAGACTCATATCGACAATATCCTAACATTAAATTGAGCTTAAATTGATGTAATATGCATTTTTAAGGTTGCCTTTAGATTTCAATCTCGAAAACAATTTGAAAGATTTATCTTTTCCTATTTATAGGATTTTTGTAGGGATGCACACTCCGTTGGATAGTTTTTCTAAAAGTTAGGAGTTTAGAGTTTTTCTTCACATGAATTCATAGAAAAAATTTAAAGCTTATATGCTATCACTAATATTTATTTCAAAATTGAAAAAAAAAATCTCAAAGTTTAGCAAGTTGAAGAATGGAATGAATCGATCCAAAAAAAATGTACTTTCAATATCGGAAAAAAAATACGAAGAGTACTTTCTACCTTTCTTTCCCCACCCATTTATGTTGTTAGATTATACTTTAATACATTAAGTTCAATGACAACTTTAATTTTGGAGGTGGAAAAAATATAGCGTTTTAGTTTTTATTATTTATGTGTGATTGTGTGCTTATTGCTTTATTATACAAAAAAAGAAAAAAAAAGAAATTTAAAAAACAATTTTAAAAAGATTTTCTTGTTTATTGTGTGTTTGTGTAGGTTAGGTATCGTTGCTGGTATTAGTGAATATATTTGGAATTATGTGTTGATTTATGAACTGTGAATATGTTACGTGCTTAGATTAATGGATGCTTATCTATGTAAAACTTGATACTTTATCTGCATGTATTAAGTTTAGCATTATAAAGTAATGAGTTAATTATGTTTGATAGGTTGAAATGGGCAGACTTAGATGCTTAATCCATAACCTGTTATTTATTACATCCTTGAACTCCTTGAACCCTATATAGTATAATTTGGGGTGGTTGAGCCGTTGAAAGGGATGATCTAGAATTATGGTGATTTTATGCATGTTGAATATAAAAATTTATATATGGAATGCCTTTAACTATCAAGTCTAAAATAGGTAATGGCCATATGTCAGAAATCTAAGCCCCATTTATGTTTGCCTTAAAAAAAAATAGAAAAAGGCATTTCACTTGTTAGTTCTATGCCTCACACTGGCACTTTTTTTACTCGGGTCAGTAAGTTCGTTGGGGTAACTTGAAACCCAATACACTTTAGTATTTAAAAATCGGAGAGTTATCGACTAAAAGCTCGTTAAATGGATCAAGAAGAGAAAAAAAAGGATGAGATTGATCTTGAACTAAAAAGAAATATCAATAGAAGTAAGTAATTATCAATTGTGGAAGTAAGATCAAATTGTGAGGGTTAGATAACAAGTGAGTTTGAATTGCTTAGTAGAAGCTTCACTATCAAAGCATTCAAATTTTGGAAGAATCATCATATGCACAGATTGTTGAAGTTATCGATTAGAATCAACCATTGAGTGGTGTAAGGAGTTAGTAATTGAAAGTCAACCTTAGAATACACCTCAGTAAGAGAATAAAAGAAAATAAGTTTTGGTGTATGTGAATTTTTCAAGTGAAGAAATGACAATTTTGACCATAGAATTGGGAATTTCAACAACTTGTGAATTTATTATGTTCGACTTAAATTCTTCACACACACCAGTTCTGTTTGGAGGGATTGATATTAATTTTGGTAGTGTGACCTTGAAGCAATTTATATATTTAATATAATGATTCGAATCCTGTAACAAAATGGCAAGTTGTCTAATTACATGTTCTATGTTGATTAAGTTGAGTTATGGTTTTGTTTGAGGACAAATAAACGTTTAAGTTTGGGGATGTTTGGTAAATGTATTTTATACACTAATTCAAATCTTTGTTCGATATTATTTTGATTAATTATGGCCTAATTCGTTATATATTTTGTTTTATTAGGTGAAACTCGATAAGTGGAAGAGAAATTGAAAGAAAGAAGCAAAAATTGGCAAAAAAGAGCAAAAAACAAAATATAGGGACTAGATGAGATTGAAGATGTTATGGGTTCAATCTGAATGTAAATAGAAGTTGAAGGACCAAATTAGAAGTAATTTAAAGGAAAAAGATCAAATTCGAGGAATGAATGAAGAAGAGGATGAAAACGTAAAAATTGGGAAGTCGTTATACTTGGTCACTCGACCAATTATATGGACCAGGCAACTATTCAGACCTTGAAATCAAAAAGAGGGGCTAATTTGAGTGCCTGGGCAAAAGCCCAGTTTCCGACTTGGCGAGAGCCCATGCCGTTCGTGGCCAGAATTATTTTTCGTTTATAATTTACTCGAACAAGGAAACTTCCTTTTGGGCCATTATTTGCATGAATTTTTTAGTGACTTTTGGGACTCCTTGAATACTAGTATATCAACACATAAATAGGGAAGAGAATTGATTGGGAAGAGGCGAAGATCGCATTATCGAATTTAAGAAATCCAAAGATCAAATTCCAGATGATAAATTGTCCTTATTTCTTTTGTTTTCTTCTTAGCATGTTAGCCTAAACTATTTTCGTGCAAGGATTATGATGAATTTGTATCATGAATCTTTAACTTTTGATTTTATTTCTTTTTGACATTCAAAGCAAGTTTTTAATTTTGAATGATTGAAATAGGTTTATGCATCTCTACGATTATATGCACAATAGTTGTATGAGTTTGTAGCTTGTTTTACCTTCAAAAACTTTAAAATAAGTTAGAAATAGTGTCAACTGTCGTAAAATCCAATAGATGATAGGTGATAGAAATATACTGCTATGCTATATGTGATTTTTTAAGTACTTATAAATCCTTAATGCATTTTTATATATTTGCATATGTCATACAAATATAGTCAGGTCACATGTGAGAATATGTTTAATTCTACTCGAGAGAAATTATTCAACAATTTATGAATATTGAACTTTATAATAGAATCATGCTGTCAAATTTGTAACATTCGAGGTTAAATGGGACTGATAAAAGGGAATTTGGGATCCTAGTGGCTTTTCATCATTATAATTTCATCAAACTAGCATTAATCAAAATCTTGAGTCGAAGTTTGTTAAGTCTTGTATTTTTAAATATAATGTTAGTGACAATTTAGTTTTAGAAAAATCACAAATTTTCATAGTTTCGATTAAGGCAAAGTTAATTCATATTTAAACTAGTATAATCTTTGTGGTATGATACTTGGACTCAAAATTCATTTTACTACCTATTAACATACCAAGCACTTGCCATACTTCAAACTTGCAACAAGTTTTTGGTGTCGTTGTCGGGGATTATATTTTAGTGTACTTTCATATACCATGGCACTAATTCGAACTCTTTTTTATTTGATTTTATTTAATTTGCTTGTTTCAGTTTATTTCAATTCCCCTACTATCTATTTTTTAGGATTCTCATGCAAAGTTTGGGAGATGGTAAACTGAAACCAACTGATCCAAGAATCGATTGTACATTGCATTGTAGGCAAAGAAAGCAAGAGAAGTACAACAACAAAAGATGGCTAATGCACAAAACATATCAGTTATTCAAGTAAATGAAGCAGTAGTTGATGATGTAGTGAATATACTAGCTGGGGACTTCATGATTTGAAAAATTATTCAGAGCCAATCAAGCATTGTTTATCCTCATTTTGGGCAGCTGAACTTTCAGTTGAAGATCAATGCCATCCATTTATTTCATGATGGACATCAATTCTAAGGCAGGGCTGATAAAAATCCACAGACACGTGTCTCGCGATTTTTGGAAATGTGTCAACACTTCAAATATCAAGGAGTTTCATACGAGCTACCAAGTTGAGATTGCTTCCACATACTCTACATGATAGAGTGCTTTAATGGGTGGATTCACAACCTATTTCCAGCATCACCACATGGAATAACTTGGTTCAAAATTTATGCACCAAATTCTTCCCACCGGTAAAGGAGCGAAGTTGAAATATGATACATCCATATTTCGACAGGAAGAAGCCAAATCCTTTGATAAGGCTTAGAACATATTTAAGAACATGCTTCAAAAGTGTCCTCCTCGTGACATCAGTAAAGGGTTTTAGGTCCAATATTTTTATGTATGTTTACTTCCATCTTACAAGAGTATGGTAGACTCATCTTATAATGACTCCTTATCTACGAAGACAATTAATAATGCCTTGGAGTTGTTTGAAAGAGTGGCTACTATTACAATCATATGGGCTTCTAAGTGGATTGTTCATAAGAAGGCACTAGGAGTTTATGAGGTAAATACTTGTACAATATTGTCCGTAAAAATTGACTCATTAAGTTCTCAAGGTTGAGAGCATGTCACAGTTAGCTATTGCAGTACAGGTCAAGTGATCAAATTATGAAAAATGTGGGACAGATCATATCATAGTAGACTGTCCAATTCTTGCACAAGTTATTGAACATGTTCAGCATGTAGAAGGAGGTCAGCTCCTACAAATTAACCCCCATGCTAAAACTTACCGTCCTGGTTGGTGGAAGCATCAATTTTTTTGTTGGGGTAATCAAAATCCCATTGCACTGATCTATGCAAAGTTCTTGAAGGAGATCTCGATGAATTTGAGACCATCGCGCTGAATGAAGAGTGAAGTGCTATCTTACAACAGAAATTACATCCTAAACTAAAGGGTCTAGAGAGTCTCAAAATACCTTACTCAATAGAAAATAATAAAACTTTTAATGCTTTATGTGATTCAGGGAAAATATGAATCTAATGCCTCTTTTTGTCTACAGAAAATTAAGTTTAGCAGAGCTACAAGATACTACAACCTCTTTTCAATTGGCAGATCGATCGATCAAACCTCCTCAAGGGGTAGTTGAAAATGCACTCATTAAAGTGAGCAAGTTCATATTTTCAATAAACTTCTTTGTCTTAGACATAGAAGAATATTAATATGTAATACTGATCTTGGGTCGATCATTCTTATCCACGAGTCGGGCTATTATGGACTTCGAATCAGACGAGCTAACCTTGAGAGTAGATGATGAGCAAAAAAATTCAGGTTTATATCACTGTTAAAAAGTCGTCCCATAATGAGAAAAACCAAAGTTAATAGAGTTGGAATTATTTTCTCGTTCAGAATTCTACTCAAACAAGGAAACTTCCTTTTGGGCCGTTATTTGTACAATTTATAGAGACTTTTGGGACCAGTTGAAGACTAGTAGAACTACCAATTATCAACACATAATAAGGAGAGAGAATTGATTGCGAAGAGGCAAAGAATGCAAGATCCAATTCAAGAAATCCAAATATCAAATTCAAGATTTCGAGGTTGACGAATTATCTTTATTTCTTTTGTTTTCTTCTACTTAGCATGTTAGGCTAATATTTTTGTATTAGGATTACGATGAATCTTGTATCATAAATCTTTAAGTCTTGATTTCATTTCTTTTTGACATTCAAAGCAGGTTTTTAATTTTGAATGACTGACTTGGGTTTATGCTTCTTTAAAATTATATGCGTGATAGTTGTATGATTTTTGTGACTTGTTTTATCTTCGAAAGATTGAAAATAAGTTGGACATGGTGTCAATTATCATAGAGTCCAAAAGGGGATAAAAGTATAACGCTCCGCTCTACGAGATTTTTAAATTTTCATAAATCCTTAATGCATTCTTATATCTTCGTATTCATCATACAAATATAGTCTGGTCATATGTGAGAAAAATTCTACTTGAGAGAAATTGTTGAACAATTTAGGAATATTAATCTTTATAATTGAATCATGTTGTCAAATTGTAAGATTTGGAGTTAAAAGGGATTCAGGATATTAGTACGTTTTTCATAATTATTACATCAAACTAGCATTAATCAAAATCTTGAGTCGAATTTCATTAAGTCTTGCATTTTTAAGTATAACAGTTAGTAACAATTTAGTTTTAGAAAAGTCACAAATTTTCATAATTTCTGTTAAAGCTAAGTTAATTTGAACTTAAACTAGTACAATATCTATGAATACGATACTTAGACTCAAAATTCATTTTATTACTCGACAACTAACCGTGTGCTTACATTATTTCAAACGAACAATATTTATACAACAATTGATATGAAATTTGACTAATTTATAAATTTGCGAAACAAGTTTATTTGATCATCACAAAAATCTCATTTTGTAAATAAAAGGTCATGTTAGTGATATAATATCCNCTTTTGTGGCTAGTTCTCTTGGCTATAAATCTTCCTTTTCCCAAGTCCTTTGTGGACTCACAATCTTCCTTGGAGAAATCGGTTTTAGAGGTGAAGGTTTGTGAACTTGTAGCCGACGGTTTTGGTTGTGGTGGTGTCGATGCAAGCTGAGCCCGATATCCATGGCGCATTGGCGGTTTGAATACCTCACAGAGAGCATGTCACAGTTAGCTATTGCAGTACAAGTCAAGTGATCAAATTATGAAAAATGTGGGACAGATCATATCACAGTAGACTGTCCAATTCTTGCACAAGTTATTGAACATGTTCAGCATGTAGAAGGAGGTCAGCTCCTACAAATTAAAGCCCATGCTAAAACTTATTGTCCTGGTTGGTAGAAGCATCAATTTTTTTGTTGTGGTAATCAAAATCCCATTGCACTGATCTATGCAAAGTTCCTGAAGGAGATCTCGATGAATTTGAGACCATCGCGTTGAATGAAGCGTGAAGTGCTATCTTACAACAGAAACTACATCCTAAACTAAAGGGTCTAGAGAGTCTCAAAAAACCTTACTCAATAGAAAATAATAGAATTTTTAATGCTTCATGTGATTCAGGGAAAATATGAATCTAATGCCTCTTTTTGTCTACAGAAAATTAAGTTTAGAAGAGCTACAAGATACTACAACCTCTTTTCAATTGGCAGATCGATCGATCAAACCCCCTCAAGGGGTAGTTGAAAATGCACTCATTAAAGTGAGCAAGTTCATATTTTCAATAAACTTCTTTGTCTTAGACGTAGAAGAATATTAATATGTAATACTGATCTTGGGTCGATCATTCTTATCCACGAGTCGGGCTATTATGGACATCGAATCAGACGAGCTAACCTTGAGGGTAGATGATGAGCAAAAAATTTCAGGTTTTATATCACTGTTAAAAAGTCGTCCCATAATGAGAAAAACCAAAGTTAAAAGAATCATAATTATTTTCTCGTTCAGAATTCTACTCAAACAAGGAAACTTCCTTTTGGGCCGTTATTTGTACAATTTATAGAGACTTTTGGGACTAGTTGAAGACTAGTAGAACTACCAATTATCAATACATAATAAGGAAAGAGAATTGATTGCGAAGAGGCAAAGAATGAAAGATCCAATTCAAGAAATCCAAATATCAAATTCAAGATTTCGAGGTTGACGAATTATCTTTATTTCTTTTGTTTTCTTCTTCGTAGCATGTTAGGCTAATATTTTTGTATTAGGATTACGATGAATCTTGTATCATAAATCTTTAAGTCTTGATTTCATTTCTTTCTGACATTCAAAGCAGGTTTTTAATTTTGAATGATTGACTTGGGTTTATGCTTCTTTAAAATTATATGCGTGATAGTTGTATGGTTTTTGTGACTTGTTTTATCTTCGAAAGATTGAAAATAAGTTGGACATGTGTCAATTATCATAGAGACGAAAAGGGGATAAAAGTATAACGCTCCGCTCTACGAGATTTTTAAGTTTTCATAAATCCTCAATGCATTCTTATATCTTCGTATTCATCATACAAATATAGTCGGGTCATATGTGAGAAAAATTCTACTTGAGAGAAATTGTTGAACAATTTAGGAATATTAATCTTTATAATTGAATCATGTTGTCAAATTGTAAGATTTGAAGTTAAAAGGGATTCAGGATATTAGTACGTTTTTCATAATTATTACATCAAACTAGCATTAATCAAAATAATTTCATTAAGTCTTGCATTTTTAAGTATAACAGTTAGTAACAATTTAGTTTTAGAAAAATCACAAATTTTCATAATTTCGGTTAAAGCTAAGTTAATTTGAGCTTAAACTAGTACAATATCTATGAATAAGATACTTGGACTCAAAATTCATTTTATTACTCGTTAACGAATCGTGTGCTTACATTATTTCAAACGAACAATATTTATACAACAATTGATATGAAATTTGACTAATTTATAAATTTGCGAAACAAGTTTATTTGATCATCACAAAAATCTCATTTTGTAAATAAAAGGTCATGTTAGTGATATAATATCCAGGAGAAGGGTAGTTTAGTTTATGGTAAAAGAGTCATAGATAGAAAATGAAGAATAAAATATACATAGGAGTTGCAATAAAAGACTGTACGATATCTACATATAGTTAAGGAAAATAGTCTGTTTGGTAGGATTGGAAGTGAAAATGGACCCCATACGTCACGAATATTTGTAACATGTACAAAATTTAAGAATTTGATCCGGCATATAAACTCATATAAGCTGAGCGTGTATTTGAAGATTGAACGGTAAAGAAAAATTTAAATTTTATCTATCTAAAAAATACATGTAATTTTTTCACAGATTAATCACCAACGCGTGCAAAAAATTGCTAGTAGTACAAATTCATTTATGCTGATGCAACAAAAATTTTACTTTCTCAACTTGTATAATGCTTAATTACAATAAAATTAAATGTTTCATGATGGTTGACAACAATAAATTTCTTTAAAAAGCTTAATTACATAATTGTTAAAAATTCGCAAGCTAACTAATCAACATGTCGACGAATGATTATTTTATACGCACAAAACAGTCAACAATCAGCAATAACATTTATCTTTTTATAGTTTTAACAAATAATTAAAGCTTTAAGCTTAGAGGAAGTATAATTAGGTAAACAAATCTCAAGATTTGATTTAAAAAATAAAAAATAATGTTATAAATTATTTGAAAAATAAATAAATTAGTAAGTTTTTGTTTTGTTGTACATATATAACGCTAATTATCATCATAATATGTCTTTAAAAATACATAAACTACATTTTTTTCGTATTTATATTCACCTATTTTCCCTTTTTAAAAGAAAAAATTACTCTTGATAGCATATTTTATTTAATAATAGGGAATAAAATACAAACTTAAGAGCCCTCTAGCTAAAGAAAACAAATGAAAATTTACAACCGTTCAAAAAGGCTCGATGTAAAGTAAAAAAAAAAAAAACTATTACTCGTGTGGTCTCATCTGTAATTTGGTAGTCATCCAACATGTGAGATGTGTGGAGTTCTATGTTCACCATAAGTAAAGCACTAATCTTATATATCTACTTGCATTTTATTAATACGTAATTATGTGAATCAGGTTTAGTTTCTAAGATATTGTCAGCTTTTCCCTAGATGATGGCCAAAAAGGAACATAGATTGAGAAATAAGACCTTTAGAAAGTTTTAAATTTTTAAAATTAAAATATTTTAATTTTTCAATTATGGTTTTCAATTTTAGATTTATAAAAATAAAAAATAAAAAACTTAATTTTAGAATGTATGTTATGTTTGGGTGGATTGAAATTCCATTGTTGTGGGGTTGGATTTTTTACTGTAAAGGGTAATTTATTATTATTATTATTATTATTATTATTATTTTTGTTCTTGTTGTTTTATACATAACTTTATGGATTATTCTATATACATTCTATATTATATTCATATAGTTTTGACAACTCGATAATTTTATTTCTTTGTTTTCATATGATCGTACCTATACAAGAATAATTGACTATAAGCTATAAGGGTTTTGTCTTGAAGTTGTATAGAGTGGAAAGTATCCGCATGAAGAGGAAGCCACAGGACTATAGAGCAGCATCTTTGACTGAACTCCCTAAAACATGCTTTTTAACTCTTTTGTGTTTAAGCTATTTAAATTTGTTATTAATTTATTTGATAATCTAAACATAATATTTCCCAACAATTTAATGTCTTGTGAGTGTGATTTGTGCAAAGAAAACAGTGTATGATATAAGTGCAAGAAATATATTTCATGTACTGGCGCCCAAATTGCTACAATTATAACTTTACATTTTGGATTCCACTCTAGTGATACATGAACCCAAATAATATCGATCTGTAGCTTTCATATTGCTATAAATGATTTTGAGAATTCTATCTGGAAAATAATATAGTTTCTCCTGCAAGATGTGATTCTATTCTAATTTCATTTACTAGCTATTCTGTGAAGAGCAACAAGTTTCTGAGAAAATTAAGTTGTAAATTATCTAAAACAAATGTATACTATTGTTGCTAAAAGGTGTTACTTTCTATTACTTACATTTTATGTGAAAAATATTTCTTCATTTGTTATTGAAATAAAAGATGGCTTACGATTTGCTAGTAAGTTGGATCCCCGACATTTGTGTTAATGCGAAACACTAGAACTCTTTATAGGAAAGGTTTCACCTTAAATGTGTATGAGGCGGAAATTCTCACGAGATACGGGGCATATGCACCCTTTCAGAACTCATCTATGTAAGAGTTATCATGAGACCGTGACTATAAGATTGATTATTCCGTAAAAACTCTTACAAGAATAAAGATAAGAGTTCATGACAATTAATAACGCTATCGGGTATGAACTAGGCTTGAATCGATACTGTGTATAAACATTTAAATTTGGCTAAATGGACCTAATTCAAGATTTAGTCTATTATAACAATCTCAAATAAAAATTATTATCATCAAATGAAGTTTAAGTTCAGAAGACACGTACACCTATTGCATGGTATAAAGTTGCCATTATCTATATATACTTATCTACTTTGAAAATATAAAACTTGTTGGGATTGTTGTAATGTAAAATAATAAAATAAAGTTTTAAAATTTCAACCTTTTAATTTTTCAGTTTTTCTTTATTTAATTTCCCATGTTTGGTTTTTCATTTCTGATTTAATAAAAAATTAAAACCCTTAATTTAATGTGATTGCAACTTAATAAGACTTGTTCTTTATTTCCCAGTGGTATACTCATAAAAGGAGAACTGTCTATCAGGTAAAGGCTTTTATCTTGGAACCCTATAAAGCTAAAAGTACGCATACGAAGGAGATACCACGCGACTTTAAACAGTACCTTTGATGTGATTTCCTAAGTCTTGTTTTCTAACATTTTTCTTATTTTTGTGCTATATAAATTTGTTATTTTAATTGATAATCTAAACACAAATCACTTGTTATTTTCTCCAACATATAAACGGTCCACGAAACTTTCTTCTCTAAATAAACTTTTTAAGACAATAATTTATCTTTAAAAAATAGATTTTAAGTAATTGAAGACCCCATCTTCTTTTTATTTGATGTGCATTTTAGCCCCTTATAATTGAAGAAGATTATTTAATGTGCATTTTAGCACCTTATAATTGAGTCTCAGGCAAAAGTGAATTATTGGTTTCTATAAATGTGGATATAGTTAATTATTATGTACTATATATTGATATGAATGCAATTTTTGCTACTTTTGTGATTATTGATTTGAATTTGTTAGGGCAGGTATTGGGTTATAATTTCTAATTAATTGGTGTTACCATGATGCTTAATAACAATAAATTTCGTGAAAGATGTCGACGTAAAAAATTGTAAACAAAATAACGAAACAAACGTAAATGTGGTAGAGAGTGAAATACAAAATTTGTTTACACTTGTTTCTTGGCTTCTAAAATTGTATAATGTATGAGATCACTTTGCTTTTATAACAAAGGAGATCACTTTGCAACCTATTTTGACCAGACTTTCTTGATTTGTAAAAAAGGTCAATGGTTTAAAAGGCACTTGGACACATGGTGGGATATGCCAAATAAAGAACACTGACTTTCTTGATTTGTGCCTATTTACTATTTGCTGCTCAATCCAATTGGCAAATGGTTACACGGATAACAGGTTAAGCAATATAGATTTGTAAATCAGGATCACTTGGCTAGACATGACCTCATTTTCCTAAAGACAAATCATTTAAAATATTTAGGATAGTAAGACTGTGGGAGTTTGCATGCACATGCCTCTACATCTTAATGCGGCACGACCTCAGCTATAGTGGCATGTAGTCCCTCAACAAGGCAGTCATGGATCGAGCCAGACAGGAGGTTGTTCAAGGAGCCTCTGTACAAGAAGCTTAAAACTTAAAACTTTACATTCCTATTTTCTTTAATTATATCCCATTTTATTTAATTTCATGTTCCAAATTTTCGAGGAAAGCTTTAAGTAGGACAATCCTATTTGTACAGTGGTAGGACGTCCATTCAAATAACTTAATGCGTTTTATGTCATATCTAATTATTTTTATATTTCATATTTAGTTTTTCTTAATTTTTAACACGTATTTTCTTTTGAGAATTTATTTAACCATGTACAATGAAATTTAAAATAATTTCGATTTTAACCAATGACCTGCTTTATGTTTAGATAGAAAATATGATAAAAAGTATACTTTTAGTTAATTCTATGAAGAACAATCATTATTTGCAATCCACGGTTGTCCAATTGTCAAGTCTATGATGAAAATCCATACAAAGAACAAGAATGAGAGAATTAGTTTTTTTTTTCTTTTCTTTTGCAAGCAAGATAATAATTGAGCTATGTTTTCTCAACCTTAACATTATTAATAGAAGTCCAAGTGGGCTTGGTTGACACTTAAACTTAATCGAGTCCAACATTTAATTACTCTAATTAATTAAACTTGGTTCATTCATTGATTAATCTGATTAATTAATTTACCCAATTAATAAGTAGCTCAATTGATTAATTTAATTAATTATAAATATCATTCTTCTAATTTCTCCTTTTGTGTGTGGCCTTTTGGGTTCTAATGACGATGCTTAACGAAATGAATTATTATTTTGATATAATCAAAATAGAATAAATTTAAAAATATTATAATTTATTATTAGTTCACATAGATTAATGAATTCATATTCGTCATCCCAGATTAATATCTAACAATGTGTCAAAGTAATAAATGTGATGGAAAATTTCACAGGTTATGACAAAATCAAACTAGTTTATTTACCGTGAGATTATAATCCCTTCTTTAATTTGATCTGATTAATTATGAGATATAAAAATATTTCAATCTCATTATCAATTATATCTTTCACTCTACTTTTAAATCAATATAAATCGAAAGCTCATTTTCAACTTACAAGCACACATTGGCCAATGATTTCGTTATTAAGTTAACTGAATGAAATGCAAATCATAAACTTTTATAATCTAAGAGTAATGAATCTTCTATTGATCATCACAACTTTTATATGATTCTTGAATATTTGAACGATGTCGTATTAGAGATTTTTGATTAGAACAACACCCAATATTATCAAAGTAGGATTGCTCCTATATAAGACACTATGATGACCTATAGTTAAAGGACTAATTTTACTATCAAATGTTAGAAATTAATCACTAACACTCATATAGCTATCCATGTGAAATCTTTTTGGTGGGTCTCCAATCTTTCGTTCTTTCTACGAAACATCAACGTGTTCATTTAATTGACACTACATTTTAGCTTATGAGATCAACTATTTACTTCAGAAGTGAGAAATGCAACGCGAGCCAGTCTATCTGTAATAACGATATTCATATCTGGTTATTAATTATAATGACGAACAATTTAAGATTCAGTTATATGTAATTTGTTTCTTACTATTACTACTCATTGTGATTATCAAAAACTGGAATATACGAATTTTATTAGTTTAATTTATCAGAATAATAATTCAATCAATTAAATAATAGTTCTGCCATAAATGAAATGTATTAAACCTATTTAAATTGTTTAAATTTAAAATCGATTGGACTTATGACATAACACTTACATTTTCTCCACTCTCTCTTGTCGTCTGCCCCTCTCTCCCTACTCTGTGTTGGGATTTGAATTCAAAAGCACCACGACATATCAATATGGATAATGAGGAAGCAAAAATTGGATGGGTTATCAATGGATAGCAACTGAAATTCCATAATATGTATTTAAATTAATTGAACGCATATATATTTAGTACATTGCCAATGACGTGTACTTTAAACCTCTTGCAATTAATGTAGCATCTTACCACCGAGTCTTTTTGATGTTCTTCAAGAGCTCCAAGAATACTACACATTTTCTTTATAATTTTCTAGTGTGTGGGCTCTAATGAACGAATAATTTTCAAGTGTTACTAATATGAAGAATCACATTATTATATAGAGAGAAAATATAATAAAAGAAAATTGAAATAGGAAGGAAATATTTCTTCTTCTTTTTTCCACAATTTTACTTTTATTCATTCTTTAAAAGTTATGTCCATATTTATTCTAGATATTTAATTGTGTAGTCTTAATTTCTTATCATTTAACTTATGTTCTTATTTTGAAGCCAACGAAGGGACCTGATCAAACACAATTGATTTAAACTCCAATTAATTAATTCTTGTGTCGGTCAACTCTTGGCCATTCGAGATTAATTAATTAGTTTCGACTATATCGATTAACAGTCGAAACAACATTATTAAATTAATTAAAATTATCAAAATTTTGTAATAATTAATTTAATTTGACATGTCGTTAACAATTTGTCCATGCCCATTGTCAAAATAATCATAATTGACTTTTTAACTAATCAGTCAATTTTAATTATTTATATATAATATCACAAGTTCCGTTTTTCACTTTTGCAATTTATTGGTGGGTTATTGTTAAACTACTAAGCTCAATTTAAATAGCTTTTTTTTTAAAAAAAAAATATACTCGTGTCAACAATGTTCGAATAAAATAGGCGATGAATTCCATCTTAAGAAAATATGTTGTTAATTAGTTCATTCTAATTTCTGACTAACAAAAAATTGATTATATGCTCCTGTTTGGTACCACTATAAATCTTATTTAAATCTAAGTTAAATTCAAAAATTAATATTAACCACACATTTTATAGGATTCACAACTTTTCAACTATACATTCATCACTTTTTATCAAAATCTATTAAAAAACTTATTTTAATCTCTACCAAAGAGTTGGCTATAATTAATCTTGCTCTTTGTTATCTCAAAGAACTCGAATTAATAATTAATGTTCATAACTTGATCTAGATTTAGACTTATGTTTGATTGTAATAACATTTAGTTATGTATGGTCATCGCATTATTAAATGATACTTGGTCATCTCCAATAATATATTCATTATTATTACTACCTTTATTAATAAAGTCCGGATAAATTTTATTAAAGATAATATGACTTTATTAAAATAAAACGTCCAACTTTGTCTATTGGTCGCGGACAATTAGTTTTGATCACTTTATAAATTGAATCCATCTATATTTAACAACTTAAGCACTCAATTTATAATAAAATTCATAATGAATGTGCATTTTATTATTCTCTTGAAAATTAAATGCATTTTATTATTCTCTTAAAAATTAATTAGTTCGAAATGTACTGCCAAATTCATAAATTATTGGAAATTATTGTTCAAAATTGAGAAAATCAAGTGTAGAATGAAAAATGGAACAAGAGGCTGAATGGGTGAACTATGTGACTGAACCATGCGGTCGCATGGCCATATACCGGGACTTGAGGCCCCAGTATGGTTTCTACTATGCAGTCGCATAAATTTGGCCTATGTTACCTCATAGATTAAAATGTTTGCCGTTTTATCCATTGTGTTTTTTTAATGGTGGCTTTTCATATAATTTTAGCATTATTTTGTACCAGATTTCTGAGAGATATAAATAGGTGATCCTTGTTCATGGGGAAAATAATGAAAATTCATTATTGAAATTATAAATCATTCGAAAGCAAAAGAAATCAATCCATTTTCTTCATCATATTCAAACTCCCTCTTGTGTTCTTCAAGTTTGAGTAGAAAATACTTTGTGCCTTGACATTTTTTGCAACAAAACTTGATCAATCCTTCAAACCATTTGTCGAAAAAAACTTTAAGCATCTTACATTTTTTGGAGAGAGGCCAAATATCGTTTGAGGACAACGATCACGAGTTTCGGCCTTCAAGTTTGATTTTGGTTTTGTTCATCTTATTGCTGGTTTTTTGGTGCATTTCTTTTTCAATTCTAGTGCTTCTCCAACATTCTCAAATGATATTCCTACGATGGAGAGTAAAACAACTATGGCGACAATAAAATTGATGGATCAGGATTTGGTTCACTTGGATCGTTTCAATGGCATGAAATTCACACGGTGGCAAGAGAAGTTGAAATTTCTACCAACGGCTTTGAAGATCTTTTATATATTCTTAATCCGGAATTGGCATCGTTCTGAAACCATCAAGTGGAGAAACTGAAGCAATCAAGGTTGCTTCCTCCTTTGCCGCTTGGCTACCTTGCTAATGCTAAGAAGTGAAGTTCTATGTTTACTGTCCAAGGTGGGGGAGGTTGGATAACTGATGCCCCGATGACTGGTGTAGCGCCCAGTTGAGGCTTGGTCATTTGGACTACTTGGGATAAATTTTGCAAGCCTAAGTGCAATGGGGACTTGGCATCATAGAGACTGAACAAAATAAGCAGATCGAAACTCCACTCGCTGAGGAAAGAAATCCATTCCTTCCCGAATTGATTTGTCGTGGTCACATACTCAACGCGTTGTCGGATCATTTATATGATTTGTACACAAATACTTCATCGGCGAAAGAGATATGGAACGCTTTGGAGAGTAAGTACAAAGCCGAGGAAAAAGACACTAAGAAATTTCTAACATCGAGGTACTTTGATTTTAAGTTTTTAGAAAATATTCCTTTGCTTCCCCAAATTCATGAATTACAAGTGTTAGTGAACAATTTAAGGCAGGGAAAATTGAAATCCCAGAGACCTTTCAAGTGGGGACAATAATTGCGAAACTTCCCAGAACTTGGAAAGGATACCGAGAGAAAATAATACATAGTTCCTAAGATTATTTTTTGGAACAATTGCAGAAACATTTGCGAATGGAAAAAGAGTCGAGAATGAGAGGTAAGAATGAAAATTCTTATGAAGCCACTTCCAAGGTCAATGCGGTGGAGAAAATTGAACCGCTCGCGAAATCCAACAAGAGAAAGCCTTCTAGGAACTTCAACAAGTCCAAGAAATGGATCAAATGAGGGTGTTTTGTGTGTAGAAAATCTGAAAACTATGCAAAAGATTGTAGATACTGGAAACAAAACAAGTCTGAGGGTAAAATAAATTCCATCCAAGAGATCCAAATGGGCAACAAGGTCTAATCAAAAGTAATTGGTAAGGGAAATGTCGATATCATCTTCACTTCTGAGAAGACCATTACTTTAATAAATGTACTTCATGTTCCCGACATGAATAAAAATTTAGTGAGTGAAAATCTCTTGAGAAAATCGGGCATAAAAATTGTATTTGAATTCAGTAAAATTGTATTATCTCTTAATGGGAAATTTGTTGGAAAAGGTTATTCTTGTGAATGAATGGTCAAATTATATACCGTTGACGAATCTTTAAATAATAAAGTTGAATTTTCTTATGTTGTTAATTTTTTTTCATTGTGGCATGCTAGATTAGGTCATATTGGTAAAAGTACAATGAAAAGAATGATGAAATGTGACTTGATTTCATATGATGTAAGTGATGAATTTAAGTGCAAAATATGTGTAGAAGCTAAAATGATTAAAAATCCATATCTAAGTGTAAAAATGACCTCTAGTATCTTAGAATTAATTCATTCCGACATATGTTAATTAAATGGAATGCTAACTAGAGGTGGAAATATGTATTTTATTACATTTATTGATGATTGCACTAGAAATACGTATGTTTATTTGATGAAGCATAAACATGAATTATTTGA
>CAIGRB010029815.1:2605-15667 GCA_903798255.1 Fraxinus quadrangulata | reverse complement strand
CGAACAAGACTACCGAGATCCAATGCGCACTCATGTTTAAATTTGAAGCCACCAATAATGAGGCAGAGTATGAAGATGTCATTCTAGCCCTAGAACTGGCACGCAACCTTGAGCTTGAGTATGTCAAAGTTTTCAGTGACTTACAACTTGTGGTTGACCAGATTGAAGGTACTTTTGAGAGAAAATATGAGAAGATGAGCATGTATTGCTTAAAGGTGAACGACGTTCGGAGACGATTGTGAGATCAACAAAATTGCTAGAGCTAAAAATGCAAAATTCGATGCCCTATCTAGACTTATGTTCATGGGGAATAGATGGATTGGACATAACGATGCATATTAAAATGGTGATCGAGCCTAACATATCTTAGGGGAAGAGTGTCATGGACATTGATCATGAGCCCTCGTGGATGGATCCAATATTGGAGTACTTAAATAGCGGGAACCTACCATCTGACCCTCGAGAAGCAAGAAGCATTAAGACTAGGGCATCAAGGTATTGCATTATTGGAAGAATCTTATTTCACAGGAGTTTTACACTATCTTACCTCAGATGTCTTAAACCCTTTGAGTCCCTCCAAACCCTAGCAGAGATTCACGAAGGTATACATGGGAATCATCAAAGAGCTCATGCACTTGCCTACAAGCTCATAAGGTATGTGTATTATTGGCTTAACATGAAGAAGGATGTGTCGGATTATATAAGGAAGTGTGATAAGTGCCAAAGTTTCGGCAATATCATACGTATTCATGTTGAAGAACTAACTTCCATCCCATGTGCTGCCCCTTTAGAGCAATGGGGAATTGACATCCTTGGACATTTTCCTTTGGCAAAAGGTCAACTGAAATTCGTTGTTGTATTAGTGGAGTACTTCACCAAATGGGTAGAAGTGGAACCCTTGGCAACCATCTCAGAACCCAATCTCCGATCATTCATGTGGAAGTCAATTGTGTATAGGTTCAAGATACCAGAGGTGCTAATAACGGACAATGGAAAGCAATTTGGTAATTTACAATTCAGAAACTTTTGTGCCAACCTCGGGATTGACCATCGCCTGACTTCAGTCTCACACACTCAGAGTAACGGCCTCATCGAAGTAAACTAACCAAATCTTACTGCAAGATCTTTGAACGATGATCAGGGATGGCAGTAGTAGTTGGCCCGAAGAACTGCCCCTCCATACTTTGAACATACAAGACTTCCCATAAGACAGCAACTGGTGAGACCCCTTTCATGTTAGCTTTTGGCATGAAGGCCACGTTACCAATTAAGGTCGGCCTTCCAACACAGAGGAGGATCAAGCCTTACATTGAGGGATGAACGACTGAATACCTTGATTTACTTGAAAAAGTATGAGAACAAGCCTCGCTGAGGGTCGTAAGTTATCAAAACAAAAAGCAAGGCACTTCAACACCAAAGTCAAGACAAGAGATTCAGAGTTGGTGATTTAATCCTTAGGAGGGCAGAAGCTATTGGACATCCTCTAGGGAAACTAGGGCTAGTATGGAAAAAGCCTTTCGAAGTTATACGGAAAGTAAGATGTAGTGCCTACAGCCTGAAGGACACCTCAGGAAGATCACTCCTAAGGCCATGGAATGCTGACCACTTGAAAATTTATTACAAGTAGCTAGTTACGCAACCAGGTACCTAGGTTGTTTAGTTTTATATTTCGTACTTAGGTAGTTTTCTTCTTATTACCTTTACCTTTTCATTTTTATTTTTTGTTCTAGTTTGGGCTTGCATGCCCTCAAAGAGTTTATTTTTTAGTTATGGCCTATGTCCTTTGTACTTTTTCGTTATTTGAAATTCGTTTCAACAGTAAAAACTTGTCCCAAACACATTAAATTAGCATAAGGTCGTGTCCCGCACATGCAGCTAACACATTAAATTAACGTAAGGTTGTACTCCGTGCATGTGGCTGACACATATAAACTAGCATAAGGCCATACTCCGCCCATACAGATGGTACATCAAATTTGCATAAGGTCGTATTTCGACCTCAATACACCCAATATTCATCAAAATCAAATTATGTTGAGGTCAAGAACGGGGATAGTACTCACTATCCACGAACGACCTCAAGGCTCATGCAGGACAAAAAAAATTGCTCAAGTAAGATTATCGAGCTCATTGGCCAAAACTGGCCAAATGAAACGCTCGAGCTAAATATTACACAAAAACTCGAACACATTGGCTAAAACTAGCCAAGTGAAATGCTCGAACTAAACATTACACAAAAACTCGAGCTCATTGGTCAAAACTGGCTAGGTGAAATGGTCGAGCTAAACATTACACAAAAACTCGAGTGCATTGGCTAAAACTGGCCAAGTAAAACGGTCGAGCTAAACATTATACAAAACCTCGAGCTCATTGGCCAAAATTGGTCAAGTGAAGCACTTGAGCTAAACATTATACAAAAACTTGAGCTCATTGGTCAAAACTGGCCAAGTGAAATGCTCGAGCTAAACATTACACAAAAATTCAATCTCATTGGCCAAAACTGGCCTAGTGAAATGCTCGAATTAAACATCACACAAAATCTCAAGCTCATTGGCCAAAATTCGCCAAGTGAAACACTCGAGCTAAACATTACACAATAACTTGTGGTCATGGGCCAAGTGAAACGCTCGAGCTAAACATTACACAAAAACTCGAGCTTATTGACCAAAATTGGCCAAGTAAAATGCTCGAGCTAAACATTGCACAAAAACTCGAGCTCATTGGCTAAAACTGGCCAAGTGAAACACTTGAGCTAAATATTACACAGAAGTTGAGCTTATTGAACAAAACTGGCCCAGTGAAATGCTCGAGTTACATATTGCATAAAGAACTCAAGCATATAGGCCAAAAAATAGTTAACACGATCGACCTACATATGTTTAAAAGGAACAAACATAATTCACAACAAAAATGAAAGACAGAATAACGAGCTAAACATTAACATGATAAAATAAACCCAGATCGGGCAATGTACTTATTATAATTTCAAAAACAAAAACAAAATCCGAACAAAGGTCGAGTAGGCCCGAAGCATCAGCAAGATCGTTATGACCAGGAGTCTCAACCTCAGTAGCATCATCATCCTCTGCCTCCAACGCTGAAAGCTCGAGCTCATTGACAAGCTCGTTGATCAGCCTCGATGATAGGCTTTGAGTCGTCGACGACTTGGACCTCAGAAAAGATCGAGCCAGTTTTAGACCATAATGGTAGGACCCCGAGCCATATTGCCCCATCAGCATCCCAAACTCCTCAGATTCTTTAAACTCCCCAACTGCTTAAGTTCGAGCTTATCCTAGCTAGTCCTCAAACTTCCTTTTAGCATAAATAAGTTCGAGTTTGGACTCCTTGGCCTTGTCTTTGGCCACTCCTATTTGATCTCGAGTTTTTCTTATCTCGATACGCGCCAGATTACACTCAACCTCGAGCTCGCAAATTCGCTTATCTTTTTCTTTGTTCTGTACCTTGAGCTTGGCAACTTTGCTTGATGTACCCAAGCTCTTCATAGCTAAACCCCGGGCCATACTCAAGGTCTGAAAGATGATGAACAGTTAAAATCATAGCAAACGATAAAGAATAAATAAGCTTATTCGAAGTTGAGTCAATACCTTCAAAGTCATGAACATAAGGGCCCTCACCCCCTCGCTAGGCTCGACCTCATGTAAGTACTTGTTCACCAAACTTGGAATGAGAAGGACATCGAGCATGTTCCTCCAACATCGAGTTGGGTAAAGGTGTGTCATCCTCTAGGTCCACTATCTCCAGTGTGGTGCGCGGAGTGGAAGCACGAACTGAAGTTCGAGGAGGGGCTTGGCTTTTCGACGTTTGTCCAATCGCACTAGGGATCTTGCTCGGGCTCCCTCTCGAGCTCATTTTTTACATATCTTAGGGGAAGAGTGTCATGGACATTGATCATGAGCCCTCGTGGATGGATCCAATATTGGAGTACTTAAATAGCGGGAACCTACCATCTGACCCTCGAGAAGCAAGAAGCATTAAGACTAGGGCATCAAGGTATTGCATTATTGGAGGAATCTTGTTTCACGGGAGTTTTACACTATCTTACCTCAGATGTCTCAAACCCTTTGAGTCCCTCCAAACCCTAGCAGAGGTTCATGAAGGTATACATGGGAATCATCAAAGAGCTCATGCACTTGCCTACAAGCTCATAAGGTATGGGTATTATTGGCCTAACATGAAGAAGGATGTGTCGGATTATATAAGGAAGTGTGATAAGTGCCAAAGTTTCAGCAATATCATACGTATTCATGTTGAAGAACTAACTTCCATCCCATGGGCTGCCCCTTTAGAGCAATGGGGAATTGACATCCTTGGACATTTTCCTTTGGAAAAGGTCAACTGAAATTCGTTGTTGTATTAGTGGAGTACTTCACCAAGTGGGTAGAAGTGGAACCCTTGGCAACCATCTCAAAACCCAATCTCCGATCATTCCTGTGGAAGTCAATTGTGTATAGGTTTAAGATACCAAATTTGCTAATAACGGACAATGGAAAGCAATTTGGTAATTCACAATTCAGAAACTTTTGTGCCAACCTTGGGATTGATCATCACCTGACTTCAGTCTCACACACTCAGAGTAACGGCCTCGTCGAAGTAACTAACCAAATCTTACTGTAAGATCTTTGAACGATGATTGGGGATGGCAGTAGTAGTTGGCCCGAAGAACTACCCCTCCATACTTTGGACAAACAAGACTTCCCATAAGACAGCAACTGGTGAGACCCCTTTCATGTTAGCTTTTGGCATGGAGGCCACGTTACCAATTAAGGTCGGCCTTCCAACACATAGGAGGATCAAGCCCCAGATTGAGGACGAACGACTGAATACCTTGATTTACTTGAAAAAGCATGAGAACAAGCCTCGCTGAGGGTCGTAAGTTATCAAAACAAAACAGCAAAGCACTTCAACACCAAAGTCAAGACAAGAGATTCAGAGTTGGTGATTTAATCCTTAGGAGGGCAGATGCTATTGGACATCCTCCAGGGAAAGTAGGGCTGGTATGGAAAAGGCCTTTTGAAGTTATACGGAAAGTAAGAGGCGGTGCCTATAGCCTGAAGGACACCTCAGGAAGATCACTCCTAAGGCCATGGAATGCTGACCACTTGAAAATTTATTACAAGTAGCTAGTTACGCAACCAAGTACCTAGGTTGTTTAGTTTTATATTTCGTACTTAGGTAGTTTTCTTCTTATTACCTTTACCTTTTCATTTTTATTTTTTATTCTAGTTCGGGCTTGCATGCCCTCAAAAAGTTTATTTTTCAGTTATGGCCTATGTGCTTTGTACTTTTTCGTTATTTGAAATTCGTTTCAGCAGTAAAAACTTGTCCCAAACATATTAAATTAGCATAAGGTCGTGCCCCGCACATGCAGTTAACACATTAAATTAACGTAAAGTTGTACTCCGTGCATGCGGCTGACACATATAAACTAGCATAAGTCCATACTCTGCCCATACAGATGGTACATCAAATTTGCATAAGGTCGTATTTCAACCTCAATACACCCAATATTCATCAAAATCAAATTATGTTGAGGTCAAGAACGAGGATAGTACTCACTATCCACGAAAGACCTCAAGGCTCACGCAGGACAAAAAAATTGCTCAAGTAAGATGATCGAGCTCATTGGCCAAAACTGGCCAAATGAAACGCTCGAGCTAAATATTACACAAAAACTCGGACACAGTGGCTAAAACTAGCCAAGTGAAATGCTCGAACTAAACATTACACAAAAACTCGAGCTCATTGGTCAAAACTAGCTAGGTGAAATGGTCGAGCTAAACATTACACAAAAACTCGAGTGCATTAGCTAACACTGGCCAAGTAAAACGGTCGAGCTAAACATTATACAAAACCTCAAGCTCATTGGCCAAAATTGGCCAAGTGAAGCACTTGAGCTAAACATTATACAAAAACTTGAGCTCATTGGTCAAAACTAGCCAAGTGAAACGCTCGAGCTAAACATTACACAAAAATTCGATCTCATTGGCCAAAACTGGCCAAGTAAAATGCTCGAACTAAACATCACACAAAATCTCAAGCTCATTGGCCAAAATTCGCCAAGCGAAACACTCGAGCTAAACGTTACACAATAACTTGAGGTCATGGGCCAAGTGAAATGCTCGAGCTAAACATTACAAAAAACTCGAGCTCATTGACCAAAATTGGCCAAGTAAAATGCTCGAGCTAAACATTGCACAAAAACTCGAGCTCGTTGGCTAAAACTGGCCAAGTGAAACACTCGAGTTAAATATTGCACAGAAGTTGAGCTTATTGAACAAAATTGGCCCGGTGAAATGCTCGAGTTACATATTGTATAAAGAACTCTAGCATATAGGCCAAAAAATAGTTAACACGATCGACCTACATATGTTTAAAAGGAACTAACATAATTCACAACAAAAATGAAAGACAGAATAACGAGCTAAACATTAACATGATAAAATAAACCCGGATCGGGCAATGTACTTATTACAATTTCAAAAACAGAAACAAAATCCGAACAAAGGTCGAGTAGGGCCTAGTCTAGGCCCGAAGCATCAGCAAGATCGTCATGACCAGGAGTCTCAACCTCAGTAGCATCCTCATCCTCTGCCTCCGACGCTGAAAGCTCGAGCTCATTGACAAGCTCGTTGATCAGCCTTGATGATAGGCTTTGAGCCGTCGACGACTTGGCCCTCAGAAAAGATCAAGCCAGTTTTAGACCGTAATGGTAGGACCCCGAGCCATATTGCCCCATCAGCATCCCAAACTCCTCAAATTCTTTAAACTCCCCAACTGCTTAAGTTCGAGCTTTTCCTAGCTAGTCCTCAAACTCCCTTTTAGCATGAATAAGTTCGCGTTTGGACTCCTTGGCCTCGTCTTTGGCCACTCCTATTTGATCTCGAGTTTTTCTTATCTCGATACGTGCCAGATTACACTCAACTCGAGCTCGCAAATTCGCTTATCTGTTTCTTTGTTCTGTACCTTGAGCTTGGCAACTTTGCTTGATGTACCCAAACTCTTCATAGCTAAACCCCGGGCCACACTCAAGGTCTGAAAGATGATGAACAGTTAAAATCATAGCAAACGATAAAGAATACATAAGCTTATTCGAAGTTGAGTCAATACCTTCAAAGTCATGAACATAAGGGCCCTCACCCCCTAGCTAGGCTCGACCTCATGTAAGTACTTGTTCACCAAACTTGGAATGAGAAGGACATTGAGCATGTTCCTCCAACATCGAGTTGGGTAAAGGTGTGTCATCCTCTAGGTCCACTATCTCCAGTGTGGTACGCAGAGTGGAAGCACGAACTGAAGTTCGAGGAGGGGCTTGGCTTTTCGATGTTTGTCCAATCGCACTAGGGATCTTGCTCGGGGCTCCCTCTCGAGCTCATTTTTTGAACTGAAGTTCGAGGAGGGGCTTGGCTTTTCGACGTTTGTCCAATCGGACTAGGGATCTTGCTCGGGGTCCCTCTCGAGCTCATTTTTTCCCTTTGACGGGACAGGTACTTTTGGCTTTGGGCCCTTTACCTTGTGGTGCACATTCGCGAAGAGCTTGGAGAGATCAAAAGATATTTCCAAATCTACAAAAAATATCAAGGCATTAGCTCGATCTTAGTTAAGGTAATTTAACAGAAATAGTAAGAGTTCAAACTCGTACCCTCGATTCTCCTCACGTTGGCGAGATCGAAGGTGTCATCCTCTAGCAAATAATCAACTATGGCTGCAAAAGGGTTGTGGTTCACTAGCCTCAACCTATCCATCTCCAATACCTGTCCCTCGTTAAATCTATCCTTATCAAGGATCTCCCACCTCGGGCTAAATGGGTTGTCAGGGTCTTGAGGTTTAACAAAAAAAGAAACGCTCTTTCCAACCTCGGAGAGAGTTCGGTGTTTCTAGTGTCCTAAACTCCCTTGGTGGATAAATACACAAAGCAGTTGTACCCCGACAAGAACTTTAAATTAAAAACCATCATCAAGAGGTCGATCCTAGGCTCAACCTCGAGGCATCTATATAAAATAAAAAAGTAAACCAAGAGCCTCCACACGTTAGGGGCTAATTGGCCTGGACATATAAAGAAGGTGGTTAGGATGTGGATAAAGAACGGGTGAAATGACCACCTAAGCCCGGCCTTGAGGGCATCCCTAAAGAAAGTCATTTCTCCCTCTCAAGCATTCACTACTGTTTCACGGGGCTCGTGATTCCTAACGTTGCATAGGGGCATAACCCCTAACTCCCTGGCGACTTTTATAACCACATGTTCTTTGTACTTGGTCACTCCCCTAGGGTATGTCAAGGTTGTTTCGACCTTAGGGTGCAAGGCGATATGTACGGCCATATGGATGATGGACGCACCTTCTACCTCGGGGCTCTTAGTGGTCGAACTCCTAGAAGATTGACTAGTGCTATTACTCGACACCTCACTACTGCTACTCGACATTATACTACTTAGAATAAATAACTTAAGAGCTCGAATACTTACCTCTTAAAGTGGTCTCTCACAAAAAACCCTCTAAGCCTCGAACTCAAACTGCTTTTACTGAGAGTTGAGAGTGAAAAAGTGAAAAATGAGGGGTGAAAAAGGGGTATTTGTAGGGGTCAGAGGAAGATCAAAAGATGGTCGATCTTGACCTTTGGATTATGCCACGTCTTCCATCGAAGGTCACTCGTCTTCTGCCCTACACACGTCTGATGCGTGTCAAACACTGTTGTTACGCACAAATAGCCCAATAAGTTCGATCTCAGGCTGGTGCATCTCAACTCACAGCTCGAGTACATAACTTTTAGCTACAACCTAAATACATGGGGCCTGTGATGAATAGTAATGCGTTATCCTTGATCTCGAACTGATTTCTCGAACATAACCTCATTCAAGTATCACAACTCCAAGGTCGAGGTTACCATTGTAGGTTGGCGTTAATCGATGAGGTCGGGCTTGTAGTACTTTTGCCTAGTCTCTTTGCCTTTATCTCACATCTTCTAGAAACAGTAATTCTATTTTGACCATAATTCCCCACTTGTCCTATTTGAATACAAACTCCCAATCTATTACAAATTTGACTCTAACTCAAACTGTGCACTTTTAATATAACACAAACACCTTGTAAAACACCTTGTACAACAAGGATAAGAACTACAGGAAGTTGGATCATTTTAGGACTCCATCTCCAAACACCTATAAATATATTACCCAACTTCATTATTCAGGTATGTTTTTCATAATATTCTAACATACATCATTTTGCACAATTTCTCTTTCTGACTTAATTATCGGAGGGACGACAAGGATACACATCGACGCCTTTGTTTTAGGTATTGAAGATCAGGTCGTGCGAAGTTCAATCATCCCGTTCGAATTCATTCAGGTGTAAGTTTTTTGTAGCATCAATGGAGTTCAAATGGTAGGGAGAAATGTTGCAATACAAGAAGGAAACCTTCTGTGAAATGTTGTTTGTTTAAAAAGCGAGATCAGCCTGGTTAGACCACAAGATCATACACTCAGTGATGGTTGCTATTATAGAGCCGAAGTGAGAGATAAAGCCACGTAAAAACAGGCCAGGCCATGAAAACTCTAAGCTTCAGTCACGATTCGAGCCCTTGGCCAATTGCGAATATTCAACATTTGCTCTATCAACTGCTAACTTGTGTTCGGAAATAACATAGCTCGAGAATAACACCTCTTCCATGAAAAAAGAGCAGTTGTGGAAGGCTATAAATATTTTTTTACGACAAAGAACCAAAAGAACATCCCGAAGCTGCTGGAAATGATGCTGCAAAGGCTAAGTATAGATGAGAATATCGTCAAATTGAACAACCACACACTTACCAATAAGCAGATGGATTGGACAACCCGAAGGCATGACCAACTACTCATAAAGAACTTCGTGTCTTAAATGCATTTTTCAGTCATCCCTGGGACAAATGCGAATTTGGTGATAACCAATTTTCAAGTCCATTTTCGAGAATATAGAAGCACCACTCAATTGGTCTAATAGATCACCAATGCAAGGAATAGGAAACGATAATGAATCGTGATTTTATTTTAGGCACAACTGTCAACACACATATGCCAGACACCATCTTTCTTAGGGACTATCAAAGCTGGCACAGCACATGGACTAAGGCTCTCTTGAATATGCCCCTTCACCAACGATGGAAGTCCCAGTGACAAGCCAGACTGGAACACATTCCAAATTTGTTCTCTAATGGCAGCTAAAGATGTGACAACCGGTGGTTCCTTGTTCCAACACCCAAACAATTCTTTCTCAAACAATTCCTGAGTTAGAAAATGTCAGAAATATCTTATGTCCATAATTATGAAAAACTAAGAATTATGATATATAAAAATGTTATTATAACAAATTAAATTTCCAAACTCAAATGGGGGTATATTCCTTTGTTGCATTAGTATACCACCGAAGATAAAAATCTTCACTTGGTGGGTATGCTTGAGCTAATTCCTTCCAATGTGAGCCTACCAAAACGGCACATGAATACTGACTCCATTTGTTGCAAATGTAATAACTCAGTTGAAGACAGTGTTCATGCTGTTTTCCCTTGTCCTCCTACAATTTCAGTTTGGGAAGAGGGTGGTTTTAATAGCTGAGTGGTGCCTCTATATGCATTATGTGTTGGAGTGATTTTTCTTTGTATCTATGACAGAACATGCCCTTGAGATGGAATTATTGCTTGTCGCAGCCTAGAATTGCTTGAAGGAACGGAAAGATTTCATCTTTAGCAATGAAGTTAATCGACCATCAGGTAGACCAGCAGCTTAAGGAGGCCCTATCTTACCTAGTTAAATTCCAAGCCATGGAGTTGTGAGACAAATTAGAAACTCTGGTGCTGTTTGTAAGAATACGATGTCGTCTTGGCATTTGGCTGCTAAATTGAATGTTGATACTACCATTGCACTAAAATCCTGCTAGTGGACGGTATGTTAAACAAATAATAAAGTGGACATGGGTCTCAGTATCGATCCTATTAAGGATTTAGTATCTACTAGGATTTTAATCGAACTGCAAAATTAGTTGATGGATGCTTTATATTAACAAAATGAATTTACAACTAATCTAATTATTCTAACTAATTCATGAAGCGGTTATGAAATTCAATTAACGGCAAGCAACAAGACTTCGAAATCCCATACAGCATCTCTTTTAATATCAATCCAAATAGTTGAAAATATTTATTCGGACTTGAAGATCAATGTTTTAATTGTCCTTTTTGAGTAAAATTAAATCTAGCATCACATATGATCATCTTATATCTCTATGAAGGAGGTGAACAAGTAAAGATTTATTAAATCACAAAAACATTCAAAATTATCATTCAAAGTGTAACGATATATCTCTATCCATCGTTGAACTTTACAATGATATTACTATGTGATATAATTTCTATTCTTTGTCTCGAATATCAATAGGAATAGTAAGACAATTCACCTACTGATCAAGTAATTGAAAATGCATTAAACTCCTCGCAATCGTTCAAAACAAATAAACATTCAATATCAAAGTTCTAAATTCAATAGCAAAACTTCAAAACATAGGGTTCTATATTATCCTATTATCTGTACAACTAGTCAAGCATCATATTATTACAAAAATACAAAATAAACTGATGAAACATCACCCATAATTAAAATGTAGAAAGAAATCTTGAATTTCTTGAATCTCTTCAATGACTCCTTCGTCAGTCTCATTTGATTCTTCTTCTTCTTCTTCTTCTTCTTCAACTCACACAATTGAAGTATGAAAGTTATACGGATAGGTGTTTTGTAACAAAACTTCTATAAAGCTTGAATGAATATATATTTCTTGATCAAAAGCTTCATCTAGTGCTCTTTTCTCTATAACGAATATGTAATTGTAGATTAAGACATGTATTTATAGGTCCCAAGATTAGGTCAAAAATCGTGCCTTATTGCTTTCCAAGAAGATATCAAATCAAAATATGTAAAGAAAATAATTGTGGCCGAAATGGCCTACAATCGTACAGGCTAGAAAATTTGCTTGCTTCTGAAAATTTTAAGCCCTTGCAATCACAAGAGCTTATGCCTTCCGATCTCAAGGCACAAGGCTTTTCCTTCTTGTACTTTGGTTCCTGACTTCATCTTCTTGTTTAGTTGGAATCTTTTCTTATTTGCATCCAGGGTCCATCATTTTTAAGTTTTCACAATTGAATCATTTGCATACCACAATGGTCCAAAATCGATCCGATGCAAGTTTCAAAAGTTTGCAATTTAGTCCTTAAACTTTTCAATTATTGAATTTAACTTCCGAAACTTGTGACTTTCATTCTATTGCTCTCTTAATTCCTCCAATTGATCATGTTTAATCCAGATAATCTTTAATTGCTTCGAACCAAATCCAAATAAGCTCCAACAACGCATTTTCATGCCAATTGTATCTAAGTTTGGACTTTACCTATAATTAACCTAATTTATACTAAATCAGGTAGATATCTGTTCAATTTAATAATAAATAGTCAGAAGAATGTTCTTGTGCAGGGACGTTGTGTTGAAATCATAACAGCTACATCTAAGAAGATGGATGTCAACATCACGCTATTTGTTGAGGAATGTTGTGCTTTTCTTATTCATGATCTTGATACCGCTACGATTGTTTCAATGTTGTCCAAGTTGTACCCAATCTACCCATGCAAACAATAGAAGGTGTTGTAGTATATCGAATTTGAAATTAATTTTCTGCTTTCCTTGTTTAATTTGTTCTTTTATAAGGTATGTAGCAAATAGGGTAAACATGAACAAGCGATAGTTGTGGATTTGGGAGTCCCAAGCTTCATTGATGAACTTCTGATACACATGAATAAAATGTGGCAGTTTTATTTCCTCACAAATAATAACAAAGACTTTATGGATCTAAGAAGTTTGGATTTATTAAATATAGACTTATATTTTATAAAAATTTTGGAGTATTTAATATAGATTTTTATAAACGTTGAAACAATTTTTAAATGATTAATAGACGTTTCAATTTGCGATGTACCCCCTTACCTATTGAAAATCGCAGAAAACTCTCATGTTTGAAACTTTTTGTA
>CAIGRB010029811.1:34232-58752 GCA_903798255.1 Fraxinus quadrangulata | reverse complement strand
AGGCCTGGTATGGAATGAAACTAGATGTCTCTCATCTGAAGGTTTTTGGAAGCCTTTGTTACACCCATATACCTGATGTGAAGATGGATAAATTAAGCCAAAAAGTTGAGGTTGGAGTGCTAATTGGTTGCTGCAGTAATGCCAAAGGCTATAGGGTATTCAATCCTCATAGCAAGAAGATAATCTCCAGCAAAGATATCAAGTAGATGAAGAAGTTTCATGGAATTGGGAATCATATGAAAGAAATCAACCTCAGGTTCCAAATGTTATTCCTCAGGCAGCTGAAACTGATGTCAATGAAGAAGAAGAGGAATCTGATAGTGATTCAAATTCAAAAAATGAAGTGCTGAGGACTAGACCATTAGCTTATGTGTATGCTAGGTGTAATTTAGCTCAACTAGAGCCCTCAAACTTTGCAGAAGCTGAGAATTCTGAGGAGTAGATGTCTGTAATGAAGGATGAGCTAAATATAATTGAGAAGAATGAAACTTGGGTGTTAGTTGGTAGGCCAAAAGATAAGAATGTGATATGAGTCAAATGGTGTACAAAACTAAATTGAACCATGATGGTAGCAAGTTGAAAGCCAGGCTGGTTGTGAAGTGATATACTCAACAATTTGGCATTGACTTCACATATACTTTTGTACCAGTAGCAAGATATGAAAAATTAGATTACTATTTGCTATTGTAGCTCAAGGAGGTTGGAAAATTCACCAGCTAGATGTTAAGTCAGCCTTCTTAAATCGTTACTTAAATGAGGAGATATTTGTTGATCAACCTGATGGTTTTCTAGTAGTTGGAGCAGATGATAAGGTCTATCTATTGAAAAAGGTTTTGTATGGCTTGAAGTAGGCTCCAAGAGCCTGGTACAGCAGAATATATGAGCATTTGAGCAGTCTTGGTTTCAGTAAAAGTGTCAATGAGCAAACAGTTTATATCAAGCATTTGGAGGGAGAAGTGATTGTCATCTCTCTATAAGTTGATGATCTTCTAATAACCGATAGCAACCAATCTTTAATTGAGCAAGTGAAAGATGAAATGAAGCAGGCATTTGATATTATTGATCTAGGGAAAATGCAGTACGTTCTCAGCATGGAAATAAATCAGTCTCAAGAATGAATTTTTGTCTGTCAAATGAGATATGCTAAGGAGATGCTAAAGAAGTTTAGCATGGAAAACTGCAAACCAGTGAGCACTCCCTTGATGCAAAACCTAAAGTTAATGAAGGAAGATGGAGGCAGGAAGACTAATCAAAAGATCTATAGAAGCTTGGTAGGAAGTCTCTTGTATTTAACCATTACAAGACCAGACATTACATTTGCTGCAAATCTACTCTCCAGATTCAAACAAGAGCCCAGTGACGTACATTTCCAAGCAGAAATGGGAATTTGGTATAGGAAGTCAGGAAATCTGAAATTGGTTGGCTACACTGATAGTGATTGGGCTGGTTCCTATGATTACATTAAAAGCACCTCTGGTTATGTTTCCTATTTGGGTTCAAGTATTATCTGCTGGAATTCAATGAAGCAAAAAATGGTTGCTCAATCAACTGCTGCGGCAGAGTATATTGCAGCTTCAGAAGCAACTAACCAAGCCATTTGGTTGAGGAAAGTTTTGGAGGATCTTAACTACAAACAAACTGAAGCTACTGTGATATATTGTGGTCACTAGTCAGCTATTGCTATGGTTAAAAATCTAGTGTTTCATGGTAGAAAAAAATACATCAAGATCAAGTATCATGCAATTAGGCAAGCACAAGAACATCTTAAAGTGAAGCTGACGCATTGATGTCCTATTGATCAATATGCTGATATTTTTACTAAAGCATTACCAAAGGAAAGATTTTAAACACTAAGAAAATGTCTTTCTGTTTCCAACAAAAGTGTCAAGGAGGAGTGTTGAATGAAGACACGTAAGTGACACTTTTGTTGTCACTTAACCATTGTTTTTGGTTACCATTTAGTCACATGTTTTGGTTTATGTCTAACTCATGTAATGATGTAAAGTTAGGCTAGTTTGAACCTACTACAATTTAAATTATTGTCAAGTATGGCTTAGTGGAAGTAGGTAGCATGGTTGTTGATAGAAAATATTTTTTGTATCAAATCATGGCTATATATTCAGCCGTGTAAACCTATTGAAATGTGATGAAAATTCTATTTTTTCTTCTCCTCTTGTTAGTTCAATATCCTTCAATTGTCAGCCTAGAAAAAATGGCTAGTTCTTTGGCAAAGAGGTTCAATACGCCTCAGAAAAAACTAGAAGAGGTTGATGGCAAGCAGAATAAATAGAAGGAGATGAGTAAAGGTGCCGAAGCTTTTGTTGTGAATGAGCCATCCTTAGTAGCTGATGCCAGAAGATCTCATTGGATTTAAAATTGGCCAATGAAGAGCATGCAGCCTATGATGCAAGGATTGAACGTGATGTTTCATGCCTTGAAGAGGAGTTTCGAATGACTAAGTTATAGTAGGAGGTTGCCCTTACGGAACTTGATAATACAATGAATGACAAAGTTGTGCTTAGCAATAAACTGAAAAATACTAAGATAATTAGCTATCACATAATCTAACCTTTCTAGAGCAATTGCTCACGATGTAAAGTTGGTGGAGCACAAAGGGAGAAAATAAAGTGCTTGATATTATTAGAAGCTTTCACCCTAAATGTAATATGGATTTTTGAAGGTTCGTGAAAATGATGTCAAAGACATCGTTTCTCCTGAGATTCGTCAATTAGTATTTGAGACTTTTGATTCTCTGTCTATTTCAGCCAATCCTACTCAACCATGGACTCTATGGCTATCCCTCCAAGCAGAAATGTAGCTACTAATGAGCCTTTTGACACTTTTATTCCTTCTTCTTTAGAAGCAAGGGTATCCTTAGGGGTGAAGTTTAAGTTAAACTAGATGATTAGACTTTTGGGAATTTTTAGTCCTTGGTTAATGAAGATATCTTATTTTTATCTTGGTGTCTAATGACAGCGAAGGTTCATTTCTTGTTTATATAAACAGCTCTTTTTTTGGCAATTTTATTAGTAAAATGTCATAGTTTATGTTGCATGAATTCGTTCATTTGGCAATCTCTATTAGCTCGTGATGCTTTCTCATTTGTTATTTTAGTTATGCTTCGCATAATGAATTTATAACGAGTTTATATCAACAATAGAATCTATATTTTCTGTGCTGATTTCACATGTCGACAATGCCACTTTCTAAATGAAACTTTATTAAATCATTGTAACAACATAAGGAGATGTGGATTACTATTTATCCATGTCATGGCTTTTTGACACATAAGTACTTCAAGCGCTATTACAATATGTCATGACATTTAAAAGTAAATGGAGGCAGCCTTGTCATTGTTTGTCATAACTTTCTTTGGGGTGGAAATTATTTCCATATTTCCTTGACTGGATAAACCTCACCTTTAATTTAAAATTCTTTGGGGGGAGTTAGTCTTGCTTTCAACTATCTATGGCATGATTGACCTTTCCTGGCGGGATTGGCTAGTCTTTTGATATCACTCCCAATTTCAATGAGTTTATTTCAGCTGCAGAACCTTTTCCCGATTGTTTTCATTAAATATGCTTCTTTTAGTACTTGTTCATTTATCTTTATTGGCATGTAGGTTTTTCACCTTACCCTTCACAACATCAAATATTTACTTTTCCTACATAAAGATTTTCTAGCACTCGTTTATTTCTCATTTTCCAACTTTATTGACCCTACATTGGATCAAAGCATGTTTAGATGGAATATTCACGAAATTTATTTTTCAAGGATAGCTAAGGCCATTGTTAGTTATTTTAGCTCGCATCCCTAATGCATCGCATATGGGGATATTTGATTCCTTGCATTATTATCAAATATAATTGAACGAGATGGAGTTATTTAGAAATCCCTTTAGGCCCAAAATCTTTTAAGTGTGGACTCCTTAGGTGCTTGGGAGTGTGTACCATGTGTGCTCTTCATCCCTTGCGCTATAAGCATCGAGGCTTCTATTTGCATCGCATCCTGGCCATTTAAGCACTTCAAACTATTCATCTGTATTATTAGGTTTTAAAGATGTTGACAATCTTTTGACACAACTATTGTTGAAAAAGAATTTTTAAAAGTCTAAGTATCAAGTGGTAAGTTGTATAGGTGAGTTAGAAGTCCTCCGGTTCGAGTATGGAATGAAGAGAAAAGAATCGCCTCAATTTCACTAAGCTAGCCTATCGCCCAACTGATGTTTGATCGGTAAAAACAGAAGTTGTGTCACCCCCTCCTATTGCCTGGACTTCACTTGAGAGATGCACACCGTCGCTCGTCGTCGTTGAGCTATCATTCAAACGACAATATATCCCTAGAAAACCTAATTCGCATTTGAACATTAAGAAAAACAAGAAATTACTTGCTACATATCATTCTAATAGTTCAACCTTTGATTTAATTTCTTTATAACATTGAAAAACATCAACTTCACATAAACAAAACAACAAAATAAATACTTTCATAACATCTATCAGAGTTATGAAGATCAAGGAAGGTGATCGGAGTTTTGATTGTTGGAGAACAAGGAGTTCTCATTCATCCATAGGAGATAGATGAATTCAGAAGGTCGTGCAGGAGCACACAATCTAGGAGGGGCTTTGGTAATTATAGTCAGTATGTTAGAAAGTACTAGAGTTAGTTGAATCATTTATAATCATTCTTTAGTGGTTTCCAGAAACTTGATAATCTGTTAGGGATGAACAAACCAGTTGGAAATAGGTAAGGTCTAGTATATGTTCAAACTGATAACAATAATGCTAGTACATCCAAGACCACGTTTGTCCTAGCCACCAATAAACTTAGAAATGCTTCTAATCTTGAACCCAAGGGCAAGAGTATCTTAGGACCAAAGCCTACTAGACAACATAGTGCCAATCAACCTATAAACCAATATCAACCATCAGGTAGTTTTGAACCTAGGTTTATTTCCACTTGTCACAATTGTGGTGCACTGGGACACACAAGGTCTAGGTGCCATGAAATTGCGACTAGGAGTAGAAATCGGGTATTTCTAGCAAGGTTAACTTTCTTGCCAATCGGGTTAGCCATTTAACTGAGATAATAACATAGTTTACTAAGATTATATCTACTTCTAAAAAGGTTTTGGTTAAGAAAAGTGATCTTCCTAGGTATAATGAACAATTGAATTGATATGTTGTCTATGTTGCAATTAAAGCTCAAAATAACTCCATGTGGTATCTTGATAGTGCGTGTTCTAGATACATGTGTGGTAATAAAACTTTGTTCTATACTCATGATGATTGGAATGGCGGTATACTTACTTTTAGAGACAGGGGCTACTATGCCTATCATTGGTAAATGTACCGTTAATATATTTGGATTACCTGCTATCTCAAATATACTTTATGTGAAGGGTTTAAAGTCCAACTTGTTAAGTATTAGTCAAATAAGTGATGCTGATTTTGATGTTAGTTTTGTTACTGGTAACGTTGTCCTTGAAGGTGTAAGGACTTCTGACAACTGTCATAGAGTTCTTCCAAATTCCAACTATATGTGTAGCAGTACAAAGATTAATGTGATTGAACTGTGACTACAAAGACTCAATCATATGAACTATAAGAGTTTGTCTAAGTTGGCTAAGAATGAACATATTAATGGTTTACCTAAGCTTGAAAAAATTGAAAGCACTACATGTGGACCGTGCCAACAAGGTAAACGCTTAAAGTAAATCATAAACAAACTTCTAACATCTTGACAAACAAGCCTTTAGAATTACTCCATATGGACTTAGTGGGACCATGTAGGACTGAGAGTCTAGGTGGTAAACGTTATATTTTGGTTGTGGTAGATGATTTCTTTCAGTACACATGGATTGAGTTGTTGAGAGAAAAATCTGAGGTGTTCAGTCTTGTCATATCCTTGTGCAAAAGGCTTAGAAATGAGAAATACTCCACCATAGCTAGAATTCGAGTTTGAAAACTCTAACCTTGAGAATTTCTACATCGAGGAGGGAATCCAGCATGAGTTCTCTTCACCTATCACTCAACAACAAAATGGAGTAGTTAAGAGTAAATGCACGTGCTTCAAAAAAGGCTAGAGCTATGCTTCATGATAAGGGACTAGCAATGTATTTTTTGGGTGAAGCCATCAACACTACATGTCACATAGTGAACAGGGTTTACCATAGACCTAAAACTGATAAGATACCTTATGAGATCAAGGTAAAAGGCCTACTATCAAATACTTTCATGTGTTTGGCAGCAAGTGCTATATTTTAAGAAATAGAAAGAATTTGGGCAAGTTTGAATCCAATAGTGATAAGAAAATCTTTCTAGGATACTCTAGGAATAGTCAAGTCTATCGTGTATACAATTCTCGTACACGAGTTGTAATAGAGTCCGTAAATGTCGTGATAGATGATGCTTTTAGTGAGGAGAAGATTGGAGGAGATTGGGGAGAGTTAGAACACTATAGTATAGATGTCGTCACAATAGCTGAACCTAAAGAAATATCAATTCCCGATCCCCACATGCTTCTAATGGTCTAGATACTTCCAATAAGGAGTCTTCACCTGATGATAATTTAAACCTCCTAAGGAACCTTCATCTAGAGTTAAGTCAACCATACTAAAGTCAATATTATTGGGCATTTAGATAAAGGGATGAGAATGAGAATTCGAAAGAAGGTTTTAAACAACCTAACATTTGCTAGTTATGTGTCTCAGATTGAGCCTAAGAAAGTAGAAGATGCCCTTAGTGATAAATGTTGGGTAATTGCGATACATGAGGAGCTAAATCAGTTTGTGAAAAAACAACGTATGGCATTTAGTCCTTAGGCCTGATGATTGTAATGTTTAATGTTATAGGTACTAAGTGGATAAGACCGATGATCAAGGTACCATAACTAGGAATAAGGCTAGGATAGTTGCCCAATACTCAGGTTGAAGGGGTTGACTTTTTTGAATTCCTCTTATGTCTTTGCTTCTACTTCCTTCCTTATGCAAATTAGATCTAATAATTGGTAAAATGAACATGGATACCTTTCAATGACTCTCACCAGGCGGGGGGTCCTCTCTAACAAACCATTACATAAGGTATCTTTTGCCTCTTCATCTAGTACAGCCTTGCTAGCAATCATTTCAGCTTTGAAACATGTTAAGTAATTTTTGAGGGATTCTCTTGCTTTTTGCTTCACATTATCTAGCCTTGTAGTTGGTACCTGCTTAATTATACTTTTATTAATCACTTCTATGACCGCTCATTTTTCCTACCTTGGATCTTCTTTCTTGTTGTACCCTTACCTCAATTGGCCTTCAAATTCCTTACAAATTTCTGTTATCCAATCATTCACATGGTTATGCTTCAAGTCATGCATATTTACCTTACTCACCAATCTTTCCAACACAGATTCATTTTTTTGCCTCGCCTCTAAACCCTCACATTTTGCATGCAGGTTTGCATTCTCTATTGCCAATGCTTTGAGGTTCTTCATCATTTCTGTATGTCCCCTGTAGTTTATGTTACTTTTTGTTAGCAATGGCATTAGCTAGGAAAGACATTAGTTTGAAACTTTATATGTACTCATTCTCACGTTCTTTTAAGATTGATATCATTGTTGGTTGAATCATTGATGTATTCCTATATTCTGACCTCTAATGCTTCTATATTTTCCATATCTATTTCTATTGTGTTTAATTTTTTAGACCTTCAGGATCTCTTAGCCACTGCAGAGAATTTCATGGTTTCCTTTATTTAGGTTTCCTATGGATAGTACCAATTCATTGTTGATAGAAATCTTATCAACAAATTCTTCTTACCTAGCTATGATTTTTACTTCCTAAACTCACTAATTTTGATACTCAAACTGGAGCAAGAAGGAAAATAATTATTTGAGAGAGAGATATTTGAATTGATGAATTTTTGTTTAAATGAGGGAGTCGGCTCCTCATTAACTAGTTAGTAACTAATTTCGTTACAAACGTCATGCTTTATGTATATATTGATAGTTTGTGGCCAGCTTGGATGATGAAACGGTTCGTATTTATTTTACGTGAACCTTTTATGCATTCATTACCTTCACATATTGTTATATGCTTCGCAAGGAATTTGGTAACATTTGCAGAGCAGGTTTTAGGTTTAATAGATGTATAGGTGACAAGACCCTTCCTGAATCACCATAGTGGACCTGACACGTGGCGTAGTTGCTAAGTATCGAACCCACCACCAATTGAACTTTGACCTACTTTGACTGTGACATATTTTTATTTAAAAAATGACAGTTTTCCTTGTAATATAGACTAAAACCACCTGACAAACCTATACATATAATTTAAAATAGGGTATACTAGCCCCTCAAAACACAAATTATTCGAAATACAATACTGGCAAATCGACATTTACTATTATTTACAAACAAAAGTCCCCAAAATCACTAAAAATACCAAATATGTAGCGAGCCCGTGAAATGGATACATACATTACAAATTAACTATTTGAAAAAAGAACACTAAAAGAAATATGCCCTATATAAACTCACAAATGAGTCATACAACTACTGACAATGCGTGGCTCAACTCAGTGGATCGACAAGCTCCAATGCTGCTCAACTAAGCTACTATCTGATAAGAAAAATGGTGACAAAATATGTGAGCTTGTAATCCAGTGAGTAGATATTTCGCAAATAAGTATACTTTATTTATTTATTCAAACTTTCTGAAAACTCTTATTAATGCTATTGCAACTTTAAGAAAATCTAAAACCTAATAATACTTTTAACACTAAAGTATAATGGAATCATAAAATTCTTTACTCTTTATTCTGAATAAACGACTATAAGGTAAAACGAATATACAAAATCCGAAATCAGTAAATATGAGTGAAAATATTATTTCACATCACTATAAGTAGACTAAATTCTATAGTCTAAAATTTGATAACATGTATAATACTAAAAAAATCATACCAAAAAGGTACTCGGAATAACAATACTCATGTATAGGTTAATATCGATATACATGGTAAAGTTATTCGATTCTGTAATTTTGAAATTCTAGTCATAAGCGCAAAGCTGCCAAAAGACTATATACTAGTTATACACTATGAAAACACATTCACAATAGTGCAGAATTGATAAAATCACCATAATGGTCATACACCGTGAAAACACATTCACACCAGTGTAGAACATAAAATCACATGGATACTCGCTCTATGGTGGTTTTAAAAATAATTTTAGATATGTTGAAACGAACTAGTATAACATGTCAATGAAATGATTTATCTGAATTGAATTTTACTTTTAAAAGAAATAATTATAAAATACATGTTATTCTAAAAATCATGTAGTCAATTCAACTATAAAAAATAGGTAACTTTTTGTTCTAATATAAATTTAATAAATACTTATTTCTGAAAAATAAGTTTTTCCACTCACTGGACAAAGTAAAAGCTATGAAGGTCGATAAGCTTTCTCAATATTTTCGTCACCACTTGAAATATGATACAAAATAGCCAATTTAACCACCATCATACTATAACTTTGAATATAATAACCAAATACTAAAACTTGATTTTAAATTTCCCAAATTTCATTCGATCAATTGGAGCTAATTCGACTTTCTAATACCTTCACTAATATTTACTATATCTAAATTTACCTTCATCCCAATCAAGCTTCTAGTAGTTGGCACCTAACTTTTCTTCTTTCTTTATCCTTTCCCTTTCTTTCTTTTTCTTTCTTTTCTCCTCTTTCTTCCACCATTTCCTGCTTCACAGTTTCTCTACTTCTGTGTGTGTATAGAAATGAGTAAAATGGTTTCAATTAGTGCTAGTTAGTGGAGCACTAAGTCACAATTTGCAAAGGAAGTCCCTCATCTTCCATTTGATAAAAAATTTCGTCCTTTAACTTCCAAGGATAGATAATTACATTCCAACTTTAAATTTAATCCACCTTAAACCCTAAAGTATTGTCAATTGTAAATAAAGCCCAAGAAAATCATTTATTCCATATAAGTCCCTATTTGACTTTGAAATAAAATCTTGACTTTTGACTAGTATAAAATAGAGTGTAACTATAGGAATAATTTATTATATGTCGATTGAATGATTGAAAATAGTTTGAACAATGATCCAATTATTTGTGGCCATTTCTTGATATAATTTGTTATTTCAAGTTTGATAAGTGGATTACGACTTCATCATGATGATTTAATTTTTTTTTTCAATTTAATTAAAAATTGTGGGTTGCGGGACATGATTTACGTAATTATTTCAATTCTTGAAATTTTTGTATCTTGTAAATTAATTGAAGATTGAAGATAGATGACGAAGATCAATGAAAAAATTGCATAAAAAAATTAAAAAAATCCGTTTTGCAACCAGTTGATGCCTGCTTCGAAAACAAGCATCTATAGTAAGCATGCCATCTGTAAAACGCGTTGCCTGCTGTATTGTGCTACTGCGACAGGTGGCAGGCATGTTGCCTATAGTGCAATATGCAGTAGCATGTTGCACGAAGTTGTAGCATGTATACTCTTGCTTAGGATTATGCAAATCGGATCGTGTCGCACAAATTTTGGTCGACTTTTGATCTTGGTCTATTTGTATGGACTTGGTCGGATCTGGATGAATTTGGTTAGAAATTAAATAATTCTTTACAGGTACGGTGGTAGAATTTGATTACTGTTTTGATTGCTACTATTGGATCCTTGGAGATTTTTTTGACCGAAGATTTATTGGGCTTAGGTCCAATCAGTATATAATTTAACCCTTGAGTCATTTTTTATGTCAATAATAATTGTTAATTGATCGCATTATGAATGCTTTAATTTTTGTTTGAAATATTATTGTACTTGATATCATGGCTTATAGATTTATTTGTGACTTCGCTTGTGATACTATGAAAAATGATGCATATCATTGGACACTAGTTTTTTATCGATTAGTTTAATTCAGATTCAATATTTTTTTATGGGAGATCCGTAATAATTGGAATGTATGTTAATTTGATCAATGTTTATAGTTTGTATTTAAAATTTAAATCCATTAATTGAAATATTGATTTGGAGAGTGTGTTTACCAAAATAAAAACTCATGGTTTCCTTTGGTTAATCCATAAGTAAAGTAATACGCTTGCCTCATGGCGGTAATGCAACGAACTCCCTATAGAAGGGTCGTGTAGTTCGGGTTGCTTGATTGGATTCTTTCATGGTAAGATTATCTTGATAGAATATAATTTGTGATAATCATATAGATGACAAAATTATTTTCAAGTATCCATAGATCTAGACAAATGTTATGCACTCAAATTGAGATCATTTACGAACCTCTTGCTTATTATCTTGGTGACCAAATAAAACGATACCAGACTTAGATAGACAATTGTTGTCATATATGACTTGATTAGTGGATACAGTGACCTTTCCTATAGAGTGATATATTGGATCACAAAGATCAAGTAGTCATTTCATTATTTTAGTTAGATGGATCTATACGTGCATTCATGCATGATATGTTGAGTTGTATTCGTCTCTCAATTTTAATAGGTAATATATGGTTTTTTTTTATGTGAAATATCACTTGGCCCATTTTTCTATTATTCTACAACAAAACTAACTAATCGAAAAAAATTGTGTGGATCGAAAATGTAATTTGATGTTTGTTATTAATGTGGAAAAACTTAATTTTGTTCTTGAGGGATGTCCTGATGGACCCAATGAGGCCATGTGACAAGCCTAAAAGGTTGCATATGCTAAGTGGGTGAGTACATACAAGATGGCTAGCTAATATATTTCGGCTTCAATGTTAAACGTGTTATAGTAAAAGCTTGAAAGTCTTAGTACCTCTTATGACATACTACAGACCCTTCAAGACATGTTTGGTGATCCAAGTAGGAAGGTCATTTTGAAGTCATTCGTATCTTATAGAACATTTATATGAAATCTAGATTGCCTGTGAAGTTTTATAGTTTAATGATGATTACACACTTCAAACGTGGCTTAGAATCTGGGTGCAACAATCAATCAAGGATTAAAATGTGGCAAATTATGTGAATCAACATCCTTGAACCCCTGAATTGAAAGAAGCACACTGGCCACATTTTCTGCGCACAACAAGAGGGAATTCCAAAATATATCAGCATCATATTGTACTTTTTTTAATGTTTCTCAATGAGTATGGGCGACTAGATTCGGTGGATTGACCGAAAATAGTTATAAAGTGTGAATACCTTGCTGATGAGAACTGGAGCCAGAGAATGCATATCACAATATTATAAAGTGTGAATACCTTGCTGATGTATGGAATGCTAGCTCTTTGGAAGAACTGGTTCGAAAACATGGTGAGAGAAATGCTGTGGAAATCTTGTTTAAAACTTGGAATAGAGTACACGTAAGTGAGATGGGGAAATTATGTTTCTGTGGAATTTCTTTGAAATCTACATATATTTGAGGATGTGCACTGGAAAGCCAGCTAGAATTATTATAGAAACCTCTTACCCCTCTTACCCAAAGTAGACAACACATATGATATAATGGTCTAGAAGGACACGTGACCTTTTTTATCCTCGCAGCTTTTTGTTACATCCCCAGGATTTGAGCCCAAGGCATCTATCTTTCCAATGGAAGATTTAAGTTCAATTCAAATACCCTTATGAGGGCTTGGATTCGAATCCCGAGGAACATGACAAAAAGCCATAAGGAGTAAGAGTGACAAAAGCTATCTTAAAGCAGATATTATGTGGGTGTTTGGCCCCCATTTTTTAGGAAGAATTAGTTTTTGAATAATGATTGATGGGAGAATGTGTGGTGGAAAAGTGATGAAAAGTTTTAGATTTGTGATTAATATTATTTTATTTGGAGAATGTGTGGCTGAAAATGAATACCGTAGAAAAATGAATGGGAATAGAAAGAATGGGGCTCAAACATGGCTTATATAATATTTCATTACATTGGGATATGGAGAATGCTCATTATGTAAGTGGGTAAAGATTGGGCTACATCCTTAATTAGAATTTCCTTTCCTGCTATTAAGAACATTTTTCCTACGCCAATGTTGAAGTTTTTGCCACACCTTCTCTTTTACAACTTCAAAGATCGCTATTTTGCTCTGTAGGCCCAAATATTAACTGTGCATTGGATTTTCCCTAACCTGAAGAACAGAATGATTTGGTCTCCGTATTGGTTCTAAAGGTGATGGCTGATTTCAAAATATTTATTTAGTGTCCACAAGTCATTGCATAAATACCCAAAGTATCTTTACTTACACCTGTCAGCTGAGTTGCTAGTTTCTTGACAAAATATTAGACTATCATCGGTGAAGAACAAGTGACTACCCCACAGACTATTTCTTGAACAATTGAATCCATAAATCTTCCTCCAGTGCACATCCTCAAATAGATGTAGAAATAAATTTAGATAGACCTTGGGCACATAATAGAAATAAATGCAGAGAGAGAACATCCATGCAGGAGTCCCATAGGTTTGTATAAACCTACCATGAGTGCTCCATAATTACAAAAGAGAAATATTTTGTTGAAATACTATTATTTGTAAGGTGGTAAAAGTAGCAAGGAAATTCCCAGCATTCCATATAAACAATAACAAGAGAGGGTACAAAGGTGCTCTGAGTGTTAAATGATAGAATCTCACATCGAATAAGGATGTAAACATAAACCAACTTATAAAGGATTGAGTTACTCCTGTTAATAAGGTTGACCTATAATAGAAAACCGCATTAATCCATCCAGACCAGATGTCTTACATCGGTCCCTATCATATAGTGTATCATTGATATCAGATTTCTTAAAAGGCTCTGCCAAATGACTCTTGCTTTAATCGGACAAGGCTAGTCCCCGACCCGACAAATTTTTCGATAAATGCCCATGTCTGGTTGAAAGGAAACAAACATGTCTGAAAAGTAACCAGATATCGTGTGCGCATTTTCAACCAATATATCCCTCCATATGCTACACGACACACTTAGCTAAATATTTCATTTCTCGCCTTTCGACCTGCTACCTCATGGTGAAAGTAGCTATAACCAATAGAGCCTTGCATGTTGCGCTCAATACATCTTCTCCTAGATTTTCATGACCTTTGTTTCTGTTGGGTATACGACCAAAGTCCCACATTGGTTAAAAGTGGGGAGGATCATGAGTTTATTAGGATAGACAAATATCTCCATTGGTATTAGGTCTTTTGGGGTAAAGCCCAAAAGCAAATCCATGAGGGCTTAGGCCCAAAGTGTACAATATCATACCAATGTGGAGATATGTGGTGTCCATAGTCCTTACAAATGGTATTAGAGCCAAACCCTAGATTTAGCCATGTGGATGAATTCCTCGAAATGCCGAACGAAGGTGGTGAGCCTCGGTCTGCTCGCGATGGGATCCGTGGATGAGCTCTATTGGACAGGCGGTATGCTCCGAATGCTTCATGGACGTGTCATGATCCCAACACGATGAAGAGGAATTGATCTGGATAGAGCAAGCTCTCGAGACAGGTGGTATTCCATGTAAGGCGTGTGTCTCCAATGCATTGGAGTGGAGAATTCTGGTTGGTAGAGAGTGGACAGATGGACGATCATTTGAGGGGAGGCTCAATGGTCCTTTGTTCTAGGGGAGGATTGTTGGGTACATGGCCAAAGTCTTACATTGGTTAGAAGTGGGGAGGATCGTGAGTTTGTAAGGATGGACAAATATTTCCATTCGTATGAGGCCTTTTAGGGTAAAGCCCAAAAGCAAATATATGAGGGCTTAGGCTCAAAGTGGACAATATCATACCAATGTAGAGAGACGTGGTGTCCATAGTCCATATAGTAGTTTCTCCATTATAGAATCATTGTTTACCTTTTAGTTACTAACAGAACAATAGATGAAATACTAATCTCCTTTGACAAAACATTTTTAAGATGAAATTGCCCGTGCAAAATTCTTTAGACGTAAAATAATGTTCTTATCTAAATTAAAATTTTAAAAAGAAAGAAACTAAGAAAGAAATACTTTTAAATCTAGCAAGAAAAAAGTATTAAAAAAATAAATATTTGATATTTCTAATGAGGGAGTTCTTTGTAATGCTCAAAATTAGAGTGCGTCTTTATTTATTTTGATAGAATCTGTTTTAATTATGATATAATATCTTAGGACAACAAAATTTGTAGTGCTCCCATAGTACTGACATCCACAGTTTAACTAATGCATATACTATTTATGGATCCCAATATTTAATGCACGAGTTAATGAAATAAAATAGTTGTATGTATTGCGGAAAATGTTTTTCCTTTTATAAGATCTGTACCCATGGACGTTATACAAAGCATTGGTCACCTTAATTATATATAAAAAACACATGGCCTCATATCTTTCTCTAAAAACATAATCTCTAAGAACGCACTGAATTCTCATCTACTTAACTCAGTGCACATATATACAGATATATATACTCCATTTATCAGTTTGGTTAAAGGTAAAATTCTGTCGTATCTTAGTTTTTGCTCTCTTTTTTACTCGACCTGTCCTGTAATTTTGGATGCCCTGTGCGACATTTTAAAATGGTGTCCTTTTCATGAAATTAAATAAAATATATTTCAATAATATTATATTATCGCAAAATTATGATATTTAAATACTGTTTATTTTTTTTAAAATGTCCTAAATATGAAAAATACAAATAAAGTTCAAAAGTACCTTCCAAACTTCATCAAAATTCATGTCATCAACAAAGAACCATCCAAACCCTTAAACTTTTCATGCAATTTCATATGAGAAAACCTTAAAATCAGAAATATCAAATACCACGTGTAAACTTTGAAATACAACGAATCATTTAAAAATATTTCTTCTCACATTTCTAGAAGCAAACTAACTAATTAAACTTTCGTTTCAGTAAATCTTATTCAATAGATATCAAAGCTAGGTCATTCAATTGTTCTTATAACATGGTTGATTGTAAATAATATTTTAATAACTTCAAGTTTGAAAATTTTCTTTTGACACAATAACATTAATTATTAATAATACTCTATAAGTAATAAATGTTTTCGAAAAGCAGTCCAATCTTTTTAAATAAGTCAATATATCAAAAGTTGTCTTTGTTTCTATTGGTATTTCAAATAAGTTAATATATCAAAAACTATCTTTGTTCTTTTGGTAAAGATTTCGTAAAATTTTTAATTCTTGAATCAAATTTTTACCATCAAGATCGCAAAAATTTATATATCTTCGAACAATGTCAAGATGATCACAACATGCTTTCAAATCAGTATCATCCAATGCGTTTAACTTGTCAAAAGAAAATAAAAATCAAATTTTTTTCTTATGAATTGAATTGATCAAACATTTGGTCAAGTGATCCAATTACTTGATCTACTATATAAAGGAAATAATTGTTATGAAAGAATTTTCAAGTGATTGTACGTCATTTGCAATGATATTTTCATCAAAATGTTTATTCCTACGAATTATACTTTTTCCTCTTTTCTCTTTTTCCTTAATATTATTTAAAGTAGGATATTATTTAAGAAAGTTATAACTATTCAATTACATTATTCTTAACTTTAGTCTCTTATGCAACTGCATATCATACCAAATCAAATGCATACAATTAATAAAGAAATAATCCATAAATAAAAATACTTAAGCACAACACACTGAAACAAAGGAGCGCAAACCATTTGAATCATTTCCCTTGCTTTAATAAAAATGTCTTGGTATGATGTGCAATTAGGAATAAGAAATATAATAATGTTAAATAAAAATCATCATTTGTCTATCTTTTAATTGTGCACTTTAACTTAGCATAATAATTAAAATTTAAACATTAAAAATTAATAAATATTTTAAATAAATAATTATACATATACACAAATAATAAATTTTTTTGGTGCCCCTACAATGATAAGGCCCTGTGCGGTCGCTCAAATCGCGCACCTCAGGGCCATCTCTGCCTACAGTTATTGCCTGGTTTTGATTTGAGTTTGGTTTTTGTTTAGTATTTATTTATTTATTTTTGTATTTTGTTAGTGCAGATTACAACATGAAGGCACCCGTGTGTTTGGTTGAATTTAAGTGTTGATTTTATGAGCATATAATTTTATGGATTTTAAACATTGAATTTGATGTATGGTTATAAATTGGAGTTGTAGAATCAAAATTGATCACCAAAGGAATTTCGGGCTCAGTATATCGTATGTATATACCGAAATCGACACCACAATGTCACAAAACCCAAAACCATAAACCACACTCAACCGATTGCAATTTTGTTGCCTACTAAGGATATATGTGATGGCTATTGCAGCCACACAATAGCCACAATGGCTAAGAGAATAGAGAGACGAGAATACTACAAAAAAGCACAAAGCAAAGGGTGCAGCCAATAACTCTCACAGGAAGGAGAAGCAGCAATAACATTTTTACACAAGCCAACACAAAGCAACGAAGTCAACATATAAATAATAATAGTTGGGCTTTTAGGTTAAGTAGTGATTAGGCCCAAGAGCATAGTAGGTAATTAATAAGTAGGCTACATACCAAAATCCATCTAAGGAATTATGAGTCAAGTCATGAGTAGCTCTAATTAAATTAGGCTACTTCAAATGGCACAAATTGGTTGTGCGTTTAGGTTGTTACATTTGTGGTATCGATATTTCACTTCAGTCATTAGTTGATGTCTATTGAATAATCATTAACTTAACATCATCGCTCGGAAGGTCATTGACAACCTAACAAACCTCTACATTGGTGTTAAAGGACATGCAAAGAAAATTTATTACCCATTAGTAATAATTCAAAAGAATGAGACCTATGAAATTAGAAATTATTTACCTCCACGAATGTTTAGAAGATCTTTGCAACTTCTAAACTTCACCACTAGTAGCAACTTAGTGCCCATGTCTGAGGAATTATATTATGTATTTTTTCAAGTCTTACAACTTTTCGTGACTTAATATCTCTAATGAATGTAGTCTAACATCAATGTATTTGGTGCGTTCGTGAATTAGACACGAGAATTAAACAAAGTATTTACATAAGAAGAGGCAGATTTTTTATTACCTCTATCCCCAACGTAGTCAGCATCTACAAAACCCTTCAATTTCACACCCTTCCTATTAACACCAAACTTTAAACCTACATCATTAGTCTCCTTTAAGTACTTTAACATCCATTTTAAGGCTTTCCAATGCTCAGGACTAGGATTAGACATTTATCTAGTAAGAGCATTGACATCAAAAGCTAAATTTGGTCTAGTACAGACCATCAAATACATAACAGAACCAATCACATTAGAGTATGAAATTCTATTCATGTATTCTATTTCTTTTTCATTATAGGGAGCTTAATCTTTAGATAATGCAAACTGATTAGTTAAAGGTAATGAAATAGGTTTGCAATCATGTATGCCAAATTTTTTCAACACCTTTGAAACATAAGAGGACTGATACAAAAACAAAATTGAATTTGACCCATCTCTTTCAATTCCCATGCCTAGGATTCTTTTAGCCTTTCCTAAACCTTTCATGTCAAATTCACCATTCAAATTTGTTTTTATATTACTTATTCACTTAAGTGATGAACCAACTAATTGCATATCATCATCATATAGCAATAAGAACACATATTCATTATTAGCATCATCATGTTGGAAATATAAACAATGATCAAACTTACTCCGTTGAAACCCTATGGATAGTATAAAAGAACAAAAGAATCAAATCTTTTATACCACTGTCTAGGTGATTGTTTTAGACCATATAAAGATCTTTTCAAGAAGCACACATGATTATGTTTTAGTTTGTCTTTAAAACTTTTTAGTTGATTCATAAAGATTTGCTCATCAAATTCACTATGTAAAAAATAGTTTTTACATCAAGTTGTTCAAGTTTTGAGTCAAAATGTGCAACCAATGCAAGTATGACCCTAATTGTAGTGTACTTAACAACAAGTGAAAAAATCTCATTATAATCAACCCCCTCTTTCTGAGTGTACCCTTTGGCCACTAACTTAGCCTTTTAATAGTGGTATACTTAACAACGGGTGGAAAATCTCATTATAATCGACCATCTCCTTCTGAGTATACCATTTGGCCATGAACCTAACCTTGAATCTTAAAGGTTCAGATGCGCCAGTACCCTCCTTAACCTTAAATACCCACTTACAATCAACTGTAGATTTATTCTTAGGTCTAGGTATTAGCTTCCAAGTTTGATTCTTTTCTGAAGAACTCATCTTTCATTACCTTAAACCACTATTCAAATTGTTCGCTCTTCATTGCCTCCTCAAAGGTTTTTGGCTTTCTATCAGCTAACTCTTCATAACTCACATGTGCAAAAGTTAACTCAAACTTATATCTAAATCTTATAGGTGCTCTAGACTGTCTTCTCTCTCTAACCCTAGCTAAATTATAATCTGTTAAAGGATTTTTTTTCTTCAGGATGTTCTTTTATCAATGCTTCCTCTCTATTCTCCATATCAGGTTGTTGAACCTGAGTCTCTATCTCACTTTGTATAACATGGACGGATGTGCTAAGTTTTTCTAACTCTACCTTCAACTGATTTCTCTCTGCACCCTGTTGTTCTTCACTCACAGGTTCAGATTCAGTTTTAAGGCACAGTATTTCACTTTCACTGAATGTAACATCTCTACTCATAATGATCTTAATTCCTTTTTTGCTTCTATTCCACAACTTGTAACCCTTGATAGCATCAGGGTAACCTAGAAAACTACATTTTTTAGCTCTAAGTTCAAGTTTTCCACCCAATCTGATGAGAAAAAATAGCACAGCCAAAAGTTCTAAGCATGAATAATCACTTAGTTTACCAGACCATTTTTCATGTAAAGTATCACAATTCAATATAGCAGATGGAGTCAAATTAATCAGATAACAAGCAATCATAACAACTTCTCCCCAAAAAGACTTTGGAAGACCCGAAATTAACATCATGCAATTCACTTTATCAAGTATAGTTCTATTCATTTTTTTCGCTACCACATTTTGTTTGGGAGTGTAAAAAATGGTTTTATACCTTGTTATCCCATTTTCTTTGTATGGATTGTCAAATTCAGTGTTACAAAACTCTAGGCCATTATCAGTTCTCAAAAACTTGATCTTCTTAGCAGTTTGGTTCTCAATTTGTCTTTTCCAATTATTAAAATTGTGAAAAGTATCAGACTTATCCTTTAGAAGATAAACACACAATGTTTTAGTATAATCATCAATGATAGACAAGAAGTACATACTTCCACCCGAGGTAGGACTGCTAGCAGGATCCCATAAGTCCGAATGTACATATTCAAGTATGCCTTTAGTTTTATGAACACTTGTAGAGAATGAAGTTCAATGGTGTTTACCAAGTACACAATGGTCACAGAAAGATAAATCAGACACAATCATTGCCAAATGCACATTTTTATTAAGAAGTCTAATCTCCTTAATACCTACATGTGCTAGTCTATTATTCCTTTTATGTGTGCGCTCAGCCTTAACACAAGAGATAGAAGAATCCAAACCTTTTATCACTTCCTCAATAGTAATATAAATATCATTTTTCCTGATTCCTTTAATAGAGACAAGTGCACCTTTAACCAATTTTAAATTTTCATTTCCAATTTTACCAGTGATGTCAGCTTTCTCAAGTCTTCCTACAAAAATTATATTTCTAGATAATTCAGGGACGTATCTAACATCTTTTAAAGTATACACAAAATCGATGTCAAACTTTAAGGTAATATCACCAATTCCAACAATAGTATAAGCAGAGTTGTCATACAGCACAACATGCCCATTATTTGATTCATGTAAATTTTCAAACCAATCATTTTATGATGTCACATGAAAACATGTATCAAAATCAAGTATTCATTCATGCAAATGAGAATTGACAGTTAAATTTAATTCAACAGGATAAGCAATATGACTTGTAATCATATAAACATCACCATCACTACTATCAAAAATAGAAGACAACACATTTACTTTAACTCTCTCCTTACCTTTTGATTTACTTTTCTCTTTACAGTAATCCTTTATAAAATACACCGTGTTCCCACAACTATAGCATTTCTTAACCTTGGTCCTAGATTTGGATCTAGACCTACCATTACCCTTCTTTCTACCTCTATTACTACTTGACTTGCCACTACTCTGGTAACCACATGACTATTTTGCCTAAATTGAGTTTTACCCATCATCATGTGAATCTCATCGCTTTTCTTATCATATCTTTTAACTCTAATCTACATCTTCTTACTTCTAAGGGATTCAATGACAATTTCAAGCGTCAAAGTGTCCCTACCATACTTAATAGCATTCTTAACTTCATTATAGGTATCGAGTATGGAATTCAGCAAGATAATGGCCTTATAAGTGTCAGACGCTGCTCTTCACAATTAACAATATCTTAAACAAATTTTTTAAACACGTCTAAATTTTCATCATGATCTTTTGAAGAATCCATTTTAAAACTGAAAAAATGCTCAAGTAAGTAAAGCTTGATTAAAGTAGATTTGAGCAAATACAAGTCTTCTAACTTTTTCCAAAGTTCTTTAGTGATTTTCTATTTACCTACTTTTCTCAAAACGACGTCAGACAAGTGTGAAATAATTGAAGTATAAGCAAGTTCATCAACTTCTTCTTTTTGTTCTTTTGAAAAATTAGCAGGAAAAATGCCATCAATAACTTTTGAAACTTTTTGTTGAACCAAAATACATCTCATCTTTTGTTGCCAGATTGAAAAATTACATTTTTCGTTAATAATTCCCAAATCAAAATTGAGAGTTGTCATTTTTAATAATCAATAAAAAAAAGAAATACAAAATCACAATTAAACCACACAAAATAGACCTAGGGTCGCAAAAAATATACTCCGTTTTAGATTCCCGGAGTTTCGTAAGATTCTCGATATTAGATCAAGAGAATGTTCAAACATGCAAGGTCAAGGTGTTTTAGTAACTTAATGATACAACAAGAGATATGCCAACAAAAACAATTTCACGCACAATATATCATAGAGATAATATGCTAAAGTTTATCAAATAAACAATTTAGTTACGTAGCAACTAAAGGCAAGTAGTTCCTAATTTCTAGCACGGGTAATGGTTACTCCACACGGTAATCCCAATCCAATTGTCACCCAAAAAGATGACACGCTAGTACTGAAAATAAACAGGATAAGTCAATTTATCAAAGCGGACCTATCTGAGTCCATAAATAACGAAATATGCAAATTTACTAAGCCACCACTATTTATCCTAAAGTTTCCGGCAACTATAGTAACCAACCAAACACCAAACTGAATCACAAATGCTAGGGGCAAAATTGTCCATTATTCACCGTATAACCTGAAACAGAAAAGTAACAACACCAAATCGTCGAAATCACGTTAGAAAAAATTATGCCCGAAGAAATTCTCCCCAGACGACGTCGGACGCACCTCCATGAGCCACCACTGCCGACGACGATCACTACCACGAGCAGTCGACCTAGAAGCTCCTCCACCAGCAGATCAAGGTTCTTGCCTTCGTTTCGTCAACCGCCTCCTGGTTTGGCCGGAATCATCGATTTCAGGTCCATCAGTTTGAAGAGTGAAATGGCGATTTTCACTTTCGATTTTCTCCTTCATTTCCTCGTCGGATTTCACACAACCCAGCTCTGATACCAAATGTATAATCAAAATTGATCACCAAAGGAATTCTGGGCTCAGTATGTCATATGTATACGCCGAAATAGCCACAATGTCACAAAATCCAAAACCATAAACCACACTCAAACAATTGCTATTTTGTTGCCTACTAAGGACACATGTGATGGTTATTGCAGCCACACAATGGCCACAAAGGCTAAGAGAATGGAGAGACGAGAATACTACAAAGGAAGCACAAAGCAAAGGGCGCAACTAGTAACTCTCACAGGAAGGAGGCGCAACAATAACGTTTTCACACAAGCCAACACAAAGCAATGGGGTCAACATATAAATAATAATATGTGGGCTTTTAGGTTAAGTAGTGATTAGGCCCAAGAGAATATGAGGTAATTAATAAGTAGGCTACATACAAAAAGCCATCTAAGGAATTATAAGTCGGGTCATGAGTAGTTCTAATTAAATTAGGCTACTTCAAATGGCCCAAATAGGTTGTAGGTTTAGGTTGTTATATTTGTGATGTCGATATTTCACTTCAGTTATTAGTTGACGTCGACTAAATAAACAATAACTTAACATCATCGCCCGAGAGGTCCCTTGAACATAATTTGCTTAACAAGAGTTTTAGTAGCTTCAATTTTTCTTTAATTTTTTATGCTATTTTTAAATAAAATTGGGATAAAAATGTTTGAGTTTCACATAAATTGATTTATCCCCACTAGAAATAAAGAACGATTTTTGAATTGGTGATGTTTTAAAGATTTTTAATCTTTATTTCTTATAATTGTTTTCCTTTTGGGGAAAAAATCTTTTGGTCAAAATGAAAATTTACTTGGGAAAAAAGTAATAAATATATTTTGAGTTGAAATCTAAAAATTTCTCATTACTTTTTCGTAACCTGAGGAAGGAAGTAAATGAAAAGTTTGCTTCCAAAATGGTAAAGTTATGTGGTTTTGTTTTTGTTTCTTAAATATACCATGATCCTTTATCAGGGTCAGGGCCAGTTTTCGGCTGAGGCAAGTGAGGCCCTCGCCTCAGGCCCAAAAGTAGAGGGGGCCTCATTTTTTGGCCCCCAAATTTTTTTTATTTTTTATTTGAAGTTTGGCCCAGCCTGCCCAAAAAAAAAAATTCCTTTGAAGTTAGGCAGCCCAACACTGAGGGCCCAAATTTTTTTTGGCCCAATTGTTTTTTATTTTGATAACCCAATTCATAACCCAATTCCAAACCCAAACCCTACCCATTTCATTTTCACGTCTCAATTTCCCTCCCAATTCACAATTCCCAAACGCGATTATGGGAACCCTTTAATGCCGATCGACGCCCCAACACCGTCCGCCTAAGTCCAGACTCCGGCCCTCTGGTAGCTGATCTTTTACTATTTTTCAGATTAGATTTCTTCCGGTACGGTAAGTGTGAAACTCGGCCATTTCTGATTTCTGTATTGTTTCACTTTCAGCCCGTCTGATTTCTGATTTTACTTTCAGATTTTCAAATTTCAGGCTTGAGTGCAGCCTGTACAGGTAGCAGGCAAGTGTTGTCATTGAGAGACTTGAGTTGAGTGCAGCTGTGCAGCCAGAAGCATTGAGACTTGGAGCCGGAGGCTGCGAAGATTTTGAGGTTGGTTGCCCAAGCATTTTTCAATTTCTGTATTGTTTGTTAATCAACTACTGAGTGATGGAGATTGGAGAAGTGTTTGAAACGATTATGTATATTAATATTTCATTTTCATCCACCATTGGTCTCATATGCTTCAACACAGAGTTCTTTAAAATTATTGGTCTCACTTTGTATTTTCCAAATAACTAGGATGCACTGTTTTCAACTTGACTTTATCAATATGTTGGTTGGTTTTTATTAGTAATCAACCGATATTTATAGTTAAATATTGGTGAAATTAAGC
>CAIGRB010029811.1:8104-24571 GCA_903798255.1 Fraxinus quadrangulata | reverse complement strand
TCGTCACAATTGCATGAATTGAATTGATTATCACTGGTTGAGAATTGAAACTAAGAATTGATTAGTGGAGTCGGAAATCCAATACACTCTCCCACATTTGATTTAAAACCAATTTTTATTGCTTTCGTAGTTATAGGACGTAGTTAAATTCAAACCAATTATCTTTTGTTTCACTCGCGAATTTAAATATATCGAATATACTAAAATTAAGCATTATTCCCTATGGAACGATAACTCACTTATCACAATTATTACTTATACAACGAACCCGTACGCTTGCAGGATTTTCACGTAACACACATCATCAACAGACTCCCCACACCCCTTCTCCAAAACAAATCTCCATTTGAAGTCCTTTTTGACAAAACCCCCAACCTTTCACACCTAAGAGTATTTGGCTGCCTTTGCTTTGCATCCACTTTAACTCATCATAGATAGAAATTTGATCCCAGAGCAATAAAATGCTTGTTCTTAGGTTATCCACCTGACTTCAAGGGATACAAGCTCATGGATATAAATACCAACAAAGTGTTTGTTTCTAGAAATGTCATAATTCATGAAACGATATTCCCTTTTAAGATCATTCCTTCAGGTTCTGATCATCATTCCCCCATGTTTCCTCCTTCAGAACTCTTCCCAGATCATCCTAGCTCCAGACCTCCTTTACCTTTGACCCAACCTTCATCTTCAAGAGAAATCTCATCTCCTATGGCCCAACATGTGCCACCCCCATCCTCAACAAATAATCATCCCATAGCAAATCCTCCACCGTTCAGAAAATCAAATAGGATTCGACAAACACCATCTCATTTACAGGATTATTACTGTGGTGTTGTCTCTTCATCTCAATTGCTAGCCCAAAAGTCTTCATCTGATTGTTCCTCACCTACAGGTATTACCTCTCATCCTTCTTCTAATTATTCCTCACATGCAGGCTCTTTCTATCCCATTCAACATTTCATATCAACAAACAGATTATCCTCCTCACATAAGAGTTTTTTGACTTCCATCTCAACTCCCCTGGAACCAAAAATCTTTAAACAAGCCTCCAAAATCCCAGAATGGCAGGTTGTTATGCAAGCTGAAATTAAAGCTTTGGAGTTAAATAAAACATGGGAACTTGTTGCTCTTCCTGCAAACAAGGAAGCCATTGGTTGTAAGTGGGTATTTCAAATTAAATACAAGGCAGATGGGACCATAGAAAGATACAAAGCATGGTTGGTGGCAAAAGGGTACAATCCTATAGCAAAGATCTCTTCCATCGGAATTATTCTTGTTGTGGCTGCTGCTGCTGTTAAAAACTGGCATCTTCATCAACTAGACGTCAACAATGCCTTCCTACATGTGGACTTACATGAAGAGGTCTATATACAATTACCTCCTGGAATGAATGTCACTGGGGGCCATAATGCTTGCAAACTATTAAAAAGCCTCTATGGCCTAAAGCAAGCATCCAGGCAATGGTTTGCAAAATTATCCAATGCTCTCCTTCACTATGGTTTTGTCCAAAGTCATTCTAATTTTTCCCTCTTCATCAAAAGATCTGAACACTCTTTTATTGCACTTTTAGTCTATGTGGATGATGCACTCTTGGCTAGTGATAACATTCTGGAAATTCAACAGTTGAAGTCATTTTTACATGACAAATTCACTATTGAAGATCTTGCCAAACTAAAATATTTCCTTCGTTTGGAGGTAGCCAGGTCCAAAACTGGTATTTCATTGTTCCAAAGGAAATATACCCTTGATATTCTTGAAGATATTGGTTTAATTGGTTCTAAACCTGTTGTTTTTCCATGGAATCCAATTTGAAACTCTCTACATCTGACACTCCTCCATATGAAGATCCATCAGCTTACCGGAGGCTTGTTGGCAGATTACTATACTTGACCATTACAAGGCCTCACCTTGCATACTCTGTCCAAGTACTTAGCCAATTTCTCGCTGCTCCTGCTGTGATTCACTTTCAAGCAGCAACCAGAGTACTGCGTTACCTGAAAGCCACACCAGGGCAGGGTCTTTTCTTTCCAGCATCTTCAGAATTACAGCTAAAGGCCTTTTCGGATAGTGACTGGGTAGGCTGTGTGGACACTCGTCGAAGTATAACTGGTTTTGCAATCTTTCTTGGCAACTCATTGATCTCATGGAAATCAAAGAAGCAAGCTACAATCAGTCGCTCTTCAGCTCACGCAGAATATAGGGCTCTTGCAACGACTACCTGTGAAATTCAATGGCTACTTTATGCTTTACAAGACCTCAACATTGATCGTCCACATCCAACTTCTCTTTACACTGACAGCAAATCTGCACTAGCCATTGCTACAAACCCTGTTCAACATGAGCGAACGAAATATATCCAAATTGATTGTCATCTTGTACGAGAAAAATAGCAACAAAACGTCATCAAAATCTTTCACATTCCCTCCAGGCTCCAGCTTGCTGATATTTTTACTAAACCGCTTGGTTCCCTGCCTTTTCATCACGCTCTTCGCAAGATGAACATCATTAATATTCATGTTCATCTTGAGGGAGGGTGTTGGAGTATCTCCTCACAAATCGACAGCATGGAATTAAAGAGAAAGGAAGAAAAAGAAAAGTTAGCTGCTGTAGTTCAAGTTAGTTAAAGTTAGTTGGAAGTGTTAGTTAATTTCGTTCAAGTTAGTTAAAGTTAGTTGGTTAAATTTCTGTTATTTTATTATCCAATTAGCTGTGATTTTCTGTATAAATATGGCTCATGACTACTGTAAAAATTAATTCAATTGAGTTCAATTAATAGAGCAGCACTTCATCCTCTTCCAGCTTTTGCATTTCTTTCTTCTGTCTTCTTCTTGCCGGCTGCATTGTTTCTAAGTTCTGAAATCAACAAATAGTGTATTTGTATTTACAATAAAAGAAATCGTATTACCTTAAGAGGAATTTACTGTTTCTGACCCCTTATTTGGATTATTGCTGGAATTCAAGCAGAGAAACAGTGCGTTAGATTACCATTTTCCAACTATTTCATCCATTGGCATTGCTGAATTTTTCCAAGCAGGCATTCGTGGTTTTCAAATTGTACTAGAGTTACTTTTGTCTTGAATAGGAACAAGGAAAAACATAGTTATTTTCTTCCCTGGTTGTCCAAGAAAAATAATATATGTTGGGAAGAATATTGTGATAAATTATCTTTTGTAGGGCTTGAGAAGGGGAAGAATTTAGAAGTAATTTTTATTAAAACTACTTTTCATGGAAAATTGAAGAAAATGTTGTTCTTCTAGTGAGGGTCTCTTTCAGAACAAAGGAATCTATAGGAAGATGGCCCTAGAACTCTTCTAGTGACCAGCCAATTTATATGTTGCAGAGGGAGATTTTGTTTCGATGCAGCTGATCAAGTGTTTCATTTGCAAAATGTAATGGAAAATGGAAGTGCACATAATGAGATTGGTGGAAGAATTCCATGTGGTATGGGTGGTATATAGGAAATTTAATTTCCTTTCATTATTTCAAAGGTACGGATCACATTTATTTAAATAGATTTCAACATGCAAACTATAGAAACGTTTTAAAAAAAATTAGGAACTACTCGTTTTGTTTAGCATGAGTAACTACGGCATGATTATAATATTTGTTGAATTTACAAATTCATAAATTTAACAATTGTTTCTCAAAAATATTTGCAGAGCTAAAAGGTTGTATGGAAGTAATCATCCAGTAAATGAAGAGTCCTATGAAGTTAGGGCCCCAAAATAAGACCTAGGGCGTCAACTAATGTAAGAGTTACTATCTTGGCAAAAGAATGGTATTCTACTTGCTGTTGTAATTGCATATTATCTATGCATCATGTTTGATACACCATGAAAGTCGCAGATCTTGAGATTGGGCAATATTTTCAGATTGATTTTGACTCCACGTTGTTTTCGTGCTGTGAATTGTGAAAAAAGAGACATTATTAGGTTTTAGTCAAACATAGTGATGTTTTGGTATCTAGATATGTTTACTCACTTTGTTGATAATCTCAATTTATTTAGATGCATTCATAACTAGAAAGCTATGTCCTAAGCATTTTCTCCTTGTTAGGCAGGCATCAAAGCTATTTGATGGTATGAAGCTCTATTCTAGTGTGGATTTTGTACTGGCTTTTAAGAACAAACTTAGATATTCAGTTGTAGTTGGTGGAGGTGCCGTTTATGAAAACATGGAAGAGATGTTTGCTTTTGATAGCATAGAATAGATGATTTCTCATAGGGACAAGAGTCGAGCAATTTTTTTTTTGTATAATCACAAGGAAGCATATTGGAAGTAGTAAGTTCACCTTTTAAGAAAATATTAGATCCGAGGACAATCATTCCCTTGTCATTCACACATGTGGATTCTGGAAACAGTAGCTGCTATAAGGTGCCGCCATTGACATAATTTCATTTACTTTGATTTTAGTGTCTTAGGGCCGGATTGTTGATGAGAAGACTTTTACACGTGCATATATTTCGAAACGTAATTCTGAAGTAGATATAATGGGAATGGATGAAGTGTTGCGACTTTTATGACATGTTTGTTTGTTGGAGTATAGAGTGCTATGCATGATGATTAAAAACTTAAAAGTAGTGAAAATATTGTCCAACATCGTATGCAGATGAAGAGAGATACTGCTTTAATAAGGGTTGTGTGGACTGATATAAGCATAATGAAGCGGCATTAGCCTTCTGTCAAAGCCAAACCAGTAGTCTTCTAGTTTATTGAAACCAACTTACTTGCATCCATTTGCATTATCATTAAGGACGCTAATATGCTACTAGGTTATTGAAACCATTCTTAATATCATAAATGTTGTAACCCAAATATCAAATGAAGAGATTCTTTAAAAAAAAAAAAAAAATAGTTTGTAGAAAATGTTGATGGGGAAGATATCGAATAAAGTGGATTTTAATGTTACAAAAATTCTCGCTGATCCTGGACTAAGGATACCAATTCTGGATTACAACGCAAAGATCTGATATCAAGTTTGAAGAGCATATATGTGCATAGAAGGGTCCTTGTCAGCCTCAAGATCAATAATTTCCAGAAAGACCAGTCGAAGTAAAAATTTCAAGGTGATTAAATCCTTCTTGGTTTAAAGAGGTTGGTTGGAGTACATCTTATTATTTGTATTTTTATCTTTTCTAAACAAGTAATGGAAAACAAGAAAGAGGTGACTCTTTCATTAGTGATGGATTCACGTACTGGAAAGATAAAAAAGGCTTAATACTCATATTGGAGTTCATGATAGTGCACATAATCAAGCTCACATTAAGTGTGAAGCTCCGGTGAATCAAGACAAACACATTCAATAGTTCTTCTGTAAGGTGTCATGACAAGTAAAAAGTGAATATACTATCCATCTTAATGCATCAATTGATTGTGTCCGAATTCTAGTGCGTTAAGGGTACTCATTTCGGGGTCATGATGAATATGAAGATTCTCTCAATCCAAGTAACTTCCTAGTCCAATTGCAATATTTGGCTGCTCATAATGAAGATATTAATGCCATCACATTGAAAAATGCTCCTCAAAATTACAAATTGACATCACCTGATGCTCAGAAATATATAGTAAGTGTTTCTGCTTCTGATACGATCAATGTTATTATCAAAGATGTTTGTGATTCGTTATTTTCTATTCTAATTGATGAATCTCGTGATGTGTCTACAAAGGAGCAAATGTCAATTGTTTTAGGTTAGACAATAGTGGACATGTAAACGAACGCTTCATAGGGATTGAACATGTTACAAGTACCACAGTTCTCTCACTTAAGGCTACAATTGATAAGATATTTTTTAGATATAACTTCAGCTTGTCTGATTCTAAGAACAATGTTATGATGGGGCAAGTAATATGCAAGGTGAGCTTAATGGACTCAAAGCACTCAATTTTAAAGGAGAGTCCATGCGGCTTTTACTTTCATTGCTTTGCTCATCAACTTGAATTAGCTCTCGTAGTTATGGCAAAGAAGAATTTTATCATTACTAATCTCTTTTGTGCGATTGGTTATGTGGCAAATATTGTTGGAGCATCGTCTAAACATTGTGATAATTTTCGAGAAAAAATATCAAACTTAATTATTGAGACATTGGAGAATTGTGAGATTTTAAGTAGACGGCGACGTAATCAAAAAACAATCCTTCAGCGTTATGGTTATACATGATGGGGGTCACATTATAATTATTTAGTCAGCTTTCATACCATGTTTTCTACTGTTAGTGATGTACTTAAAATGATTGTTGAAGATGAATCGTGTTTTGTGATCAAAGATCTTATGCAACAAATTTATTGGAGTCGACATAGGCATTTTGTTTTTCATTTAATTTACAATTGATGAGAAATGTCTTGGGGATTTCAAATGAACTGTTATAAGCATTACAACGGAAAGATCAAGATATTGTGAATGCAATGCAACTGGTGAAGTTATGCAAACAACGACTACAAATTATGTGGATTTCAAATGAACTGTCAAAGGTATTACAAAGGAAATATCAAAAATTTGTGAATACAATGCAATTAGTGAAAATTGTGCAAACAATGACTCCAAGTAATGAGAGATAAAGGGGAAGGAGGGGATTCCTTTATTGGAAATTCTATTAGCAGCATTATATTTATGTTCTGAGCATGAATAATATGTTTGTACATCATGCACTTCATGGTTACCCATGGTGTAATCCTTTGTAAATTACAAATTTACATCAATACGATGTAGAATTATTCTACTCTCTTATCGATTTACAACTTCAAGAGTTGAAAGATCATTTCTTGTTGGTAAATACAGAGTTATTCCTTTGTGTAGCCTATGTATATCCACAAAATTCATTTTCTTATTTTCACTAGAAAAGCCTAATTCAACTTGCTGAGCTTTATCCAAAGATCTTTCTATAGTAGATCTCGTCGTACATAATGATCTCTAACAAAGAGATGGACTTTGTGATCTTGCTGAAAAGTTAGTTATGACAAAGAAAAGTAAAGTATATCCAATGGTTTACAAGCTTTTGATTCAACATTGATAATGAACTCATTGCACAATGATATCATAGTATGAAAACTTGCAAGGAACAATTGTAATTTATAAATTAAGTCATTTTTAGTGTTCTTATAATTTTGTTTTATATTTTTACCATCGTTAAAATCCATGGCCGAAATCTCAAAGTCCATCCTTGATTAAATTCTGCCAACACTAATCACTTGTATTTAAATATACGGATCACATGTACTTATAAATTAGACTTTAACTATCTTCCTAAGTCCACGGGACCAAGAAAGCACAAGGACGTTCTAAGAACTCATTCAGCAGGCACTCTGAGCAATCCATACTGAACAAGTTGGCCCAAATGCATATATTCTTGATCTCCCGCCACATCTTGGCTACCACCATACTTTAAATGTTGAGGATTTAGTTGCTTATAAAGGCTATTTCAATCCCTCCGATGATCCTCTTTTATCTCCATCTGTAGACCTTGACCCTGAATCTCTTGCCACGTCTAACCCAATGCCATATTTTCCAGCACACAAAGATAAAATTGATGTTATTTTAGATGAACAGATTGTGTTGACTACAGATGGGGTATTCAACGCTTTCTTGTTCGTTGGGTTGATTGGCATGAGTCTGATTGCATATGGATTACTAGAGACACACTATAGCAGCTTGACCCAAACTTATTGGAGCTCTATCGGAGTCAGCAAGATCTTCCTTTGCTCGTTCTCCTTCCACACATTCAGGGGACATTGGTGGGGACACCAAATTCAGACCACCACTGATACGTTTCTATGAACATCGGAAGAAGCTTATTCAACCTCTTAGTTTATGGTTGAGCAATTAATTGTAGCCTTTATGACTTATCCAATCGACAGGGTTGAGTTTTCTCCCACCCCGGGAGAGTTGATGCGGATATCATCGAGACTTAATTTTTATTGTTATTGGGATTTATCATTTATGTTTGCTATTTTTATTGTTATTGGGCTTGTAGTAGATGGTTGATCCAAACTCATCACTTGGCTAGGTTTTTACTATTTATATGATTTTGACGTTATAATTTAGACAGTTGATGATTAAACAAAATTACAGTTGGCGGCTATCAAGCTTTTTCTTCCTTCTCCTGTTTTCTCTTCTTCTTTTCTCTCCTTCCTTTCTATTAGTCTTATTCTTCTATGTTGAAGTTAATTTCTTATTGATTCTACATCGTAGTGCAGCTCCGAACTTTAACTATATAAAAAGGTGAGTTATCATTCTTAAATAATTCATTTTTTATAAGTAAACTTTCTAGATATTTAATATTATACATGAAGTTAAGTAGTTGATAGATTCATGTTGATTTGGATGGTGTAAATCCTAGGTTGACATTATTAAATAATTCATTCTTTCATAGTTGAACTTTTCCTATACTCAAATATCTTGATGAAGTAGATGAGTAATGCATTATGATTTGAATGTTCTCGTAGAAATCTTCGAATTCTATTAATAGGGGCATAGGGAGGGGCAGTGCTAGGCTTTTCCAACCAAAGGCCATTTACTTTTAAGGTAGGAAAAAAAATTCTTTGTGCCTCCTGGCTTCGCCCCTGTCTATTAATAACTTTTTGGAAATTACACTCCACGACCTTTGATTTGGTGGAATCCAAGCTCAGTTTCACATTGCCGTCTCAAACATGGATCACTCGATTTGCTCAACCCACAACTTATGTATTTACTTTGGTTGCCAAGATTTTTTTTTTTTTAGTGGAAGGAGGGTGGTACCATCGAGATTTTATTAATTGTCCTCACTTGTAGCGGAGGAATACCGTGGTTACAAGTAGAATAAAACAAAGCAATAAAAGAGGAAGTACTACTTCCCTTAGCAAAAGAAATAAAGTACTAAAGTAAATCAATAAATAAGGAAGTACTACTTCCCTTACAAGAAGAACTAATATGAGTAAGAATAAAAGCAAAATGCAAAAATAAAACTTAATGCTGGGCAAACCATATCTATCAATCTGAACAAGCGCCCTGATATGTCGTGGTAAGTCAGCTGGTCCATTAACCTGGTATCTATGATGATGTCAACCCTCAAAAGCAAGTGCATCTGTAACTTGATTTCCCTCTCTGAAGATGTGGAAAATCTTATCTCTGTCAAATGAAATAAAATCTGCAATCTGTCGGAGTATGCCCTGGATACCCTACGGCCCGCCACCTCTGATGATGCAGTGAATGGTAACAGTCGAGTCTACCTCAACCCAAATGTTTGACAAACCAAGATCTCTAGCCAGTAATATCCCATCACGAATAGCCCTGAGTTCCACATCTAATATCAAACACTGTCCATATGAAGCGAGAAAGCCCTGATACAATTTCCAGCATAATCCCTGATGATGCCTCCCCCACTCGCAAATCCATCCTTGACGCAACCATCAGTATTGATCTTAATAGATCCAACTGATGGAGTGCACCACCAAACCGTGGTAGCGGAAGGAGATGGTGGAAGAGTCAAAGAAATATCAAAAGGTTTAGCAAGCTGCATGTTATTACGCCAATGTAACGGTAGGAATAGTCTACCAATACGATAAACTCTCCAGATAATACGTCTCGAACTCATAGGTATGTTCTTGTGTTTTACATTATTCCTCTCAGTCCAAAGAAACTAGAAAATCAATAGAGGAATAATGACGCGAANTACCATACAGTAAATTCTCCACATAATACGTCTCGAACTCATAGGTATGTTCCCGTGCTTTGCATTATTCCTCTCATTCCAAAAAAACCAGAAAATCAATAGAAGAATAATCATGCGAATGTGCCAGATCCTTGTAAACTGTCCAGAATACCTCCATCTCAGGAATCTCTGTCTAACACTCTCTCCAGCACTCATGGTAACCTAAAATGAAGTCCCAAAATGTTGCCAAACATGATCTGAAATACTACTACCAGTAAAAATATGAGTGATGGTCTCAATCTCTGAACAACACTGACATCGAGAAGCCAGCTGAATGTACTCCACAGTAGGCAAAATTAATCATGTACTGACCTGATAGGGGAGATCAGCTGCCATGCTAATTTAGTAGTAAATCTACCATCTGATGTGGCCCTCTAGAAAATGCGATCCGAGACATCAAGACATAGTGGAATGGACGCAATCTGCTCTGACATAGCTGATGGAAGAGCATGTAGTAATCTCCCAAAATCCCATCCATTCCCCTCGAAAAAGTCCTGCACCATCGCAGATGTGTACTGTCTGTGTGGAAAGATGGATGCCAATGTAGAGTCACCCATCCAACAATCATGCCAAAAGAAGATCTGCACTATCCCAAGGTGCTACGCAATGTGTGTCTCGGCTCATGGTCTAAATCTCTTCAGTCTCTTCCAAATAAGAGAGGCTGAGTGAGGAACTACAGTAAGTGATGGATGTGTCCCTCTACAATATTTTCCCAGTAAAAATTGAGCCCAAAGAGAACTCTGAGACTTGAACAGCCACCATAGCTTCAATGAAAATGTGTCCACCGTATCCTATAATCGTCTAAAGCCAGACCTCCCTCGTCAGTAGGAAGACAAATTGCCTTCCAACTTCGTCAATGTAGACGACGTGCATGATCCTTAGAATCCCATAAGAATTGCATAAATATACTCTCCAGCTTTTATAGAATGACCTTAGGAGGTCGCATTATCTGAAAAAATATAGTGGCATAGAGGAAAGAACAGACCTCAGTAGAGTAATCTTATCACCAAGAAAAAGAAGGCGTGAATCCTTACTAGAAATCCTATTCCTGACTTTCATAATGAGATCATCATACAGAAAGCTCATCTTAGCCCCTTTAAACAAAGGGACTCCCGATATGTGAACGGTTGTCTCTGATGTGAAAATCCAGTTAAAATCATTGACCTCCGTATTTGAATATCAGATGTCTGCCTAGGCAATATAAGACAACTCTTATCTCTATTCACCAATTGGCCAGAGACTCCCTCGTAGTGTTCCAAACAATCGATGACATTTTTGATAGACTTTTTCTGTCCATTGGTAAATATAATCATATCATCAGTAAAATGAAGATGAGAGACAAGAGTACTACCTCGATGTCGATACTGCATACTAGGATATGTCTGAAATCTCTGAGTAAGCAATCGAGAAAAGTAATCCGCAGCAATAATAAATAAAGATGGAGAGATATGATCTCCCTATCTGAGTCCCCGCGATGAAGAAAAGAAACCACATGGCCGTCCATTCATCAGCACTGAGAATCGACACTCCGATATACAACGTCTTATCCGATCAATTCACAACTGGTTAAAATCAAATGCCTCCAGTATAGAATAAATAAATCCCCAGTCTATACGATCATATACTTTAGCCATGTCAAACTTCAGCATAACATTCCCTCCACTCATTTTATTATCCAACGTGTGTAGAAGCTCCTGGGTCAACAAAATATTGTCCCCAATAAGTCGACTGGGATAAATCCACTCTGTTGGGAAGAAATAATACAAGGTAGAAATGAACTCAATCTGTTGTTCAGCAGCTTTATGATAAGCTTGAACACCGTACATAGGCTGATAGGTCAGTAATCCATCCATCTATAAGCATTCTCCCTCTTCGGAAGTAAAACAATAGACGTAGCAGTAAATCCTCTCGGCAAGTGACCACCCTCAAAGAAATCAATGACTGCACCGTATACATTATTCTATATAATATACCAATAGTGTTGGTAAAACAATGATGAAAATCCATCAGGGCCTGCAATACTATCAGTATCAATACTAGAAATAACCTCACGCACCTCATCAATCAAAAGGAAGCGATTCAGCACCATATTGTCTGCCTCCGTCAGTATCATAGGTATGATATCAGGACGAATATACTTTAGAGGCTATGAAGGAACGGGTAATAATTCCTAGAAAAAAGAGATTGTCGAGCTCTGAATATCTGCTGGAGTAGTAAGAACTTCCCCTACCTGAGTCATGATGGTCCTGATCCGAGATCTGATCTGTCATCCCTGTACCAGCGAATGAAAATATTTGGTGTTGTGATCTCTCTCACATACCCAATGAGAGCTGACCTTTATCTTCCAAAAACCCTCCTCAATAGCTAAGGTCCAGTTCAAATCAGCATGTGCATGATGAAGTAATTCTCGGTGCTCCGGTGTAGGATCAACCTCAAAATCAATTTAATGCCTGGTCAACCATCTACTCAGCGTCTCTAACTCTCTAGAACACATCACCAAATACCCTTCTATTCCACCACCTAAGGACTTATTTCAGCCTAAAGAACTTCTCCCAGTGGGCAGCCATTCCTATAAGATGAGTAGGGAATTACCACTTTTGAGAAACGAAAGCTGAGAAGTCATGATGTTTGGTCCAAACATTGAGGAATCTAAATGGTCTAGGACCTAAATCATTATCAAAAATCTACTGTAAAAGTAGAGGTGAGTGATCAAATTAAGTACGATTCAGATGAGTCACAATAAGCTGTCTACAAAAGTCTGCAGCTAAAGAGTTAATGAAAACTCTATCCAATCTTTTACCGACCCTGCCATTCGTCCAGATAAACTGAGACCTAGAAAAGCCAGCGTCCTCTAAGACATAGTCCAACATCATATCAGAGAAATCAGTAGAGCCACGATCTTGACGACTATGACCAGTATGCTCCCCATCATGTGTGATGATGTTAAAGTCACCCCCAAAAAGCCAATGATCCTCCATATAGAGGAAAATGTGGTGAATACCCCCCACAAGTCTCTCCTAACATAGGTTTGGCAAGCAGCATCAAGTAAATAGGTCATGCTAATCTGGGATCCACAACTCTGACATGTAGGAACTGGATATGATCATCAATTACTGTAACGGTAGTACCCACATTTCAGAATACCCAAATCTTATTCGACACATTCTGAACTAGTGTCGAAACGTAGATAACGACGAACAAAATCAAACCTCCTCTCCAAAATCATAGGCTCCAGAATAACCAAAATGTAAACCTAATGAAGCTGAATAAGTTTTCTCAGGTGCCTACTAGTAGCTACACTAACTATACCTCTCACATTCCAGATGATGGCACTCTTCTAGAACTACGTGAAGAGGTATTCTGCGACCGACTCCTGGTCATCATCTTAGGTAGTGAATTGTCATTAACTTTCAAATGTCTCTTTCGACTTACTGGGACAAATCCATCCTCTTCTGTCCTACCAGCTAGACCTGTCAAATTATCAGAAGAAGATCTAAGAAAAGGACCCAGCTCATGAACTTCAACCTGACAGAAACCCCCTGAATTCGACTGTTCTACAGAAAGAAGAGCCTCCATATTCTGCTGATACTGTACAATAGGCACTTCCATACTACTGAATCCTCGCGGCCTCTCAAGTACATCCATCAAGAAAGGGTCAAAGCATGTAGAAGTAACTGTCATAGAAGCACAGCTGATGGGGACCGAAGCCTGAATACTTGAAGGATCAACTAATGTAACAATAGGTGGACTCTGAGGGACAACCCTGTGAGGAGCATCTGTCGGATGATCTAGTGGCAAAGAAGCAGGAGTCTTTGTAGCAGTAGTACTAATGATAGGTGGAGAAGTAGTATAGGTAGGAACAATATGTGTGGAAAATATCTGAGATGAGGCAACTGTAGTGGTAGGGCTCGCTGGGGCCACAAGAGGAAAAATCTAAGAGACGGACTGGGAGATCTCATGTGATGCACTAACCTGTCTCTTCTGGTTTCTCTTCACAGGTGTCCATATCTGACATGGCGCGGTCACAACCTCCTTGCTCTTACCCTTATCCTTGAAAGAAACAAGATCAGGTCTATGATTTGGGTAAACAGCACCTGGTGCCACAGAAGGTGGAGCAGATTGGGAGCCACTAGAACACTTTTCATCTATATGACCAAAATGTCTACAACAAAAATAGAAATTTGGCACCTTGTCATAGACAACAGGTTGCCAGTATCCTCCCCTCTTCTTTCTTTCAATCTACACTTGATCAGGGAATTTATATTCTAAATCGACCTCAATGCATACCCTATCTTCACTTAGTCATCTAAGATCAGAAGTGGCTTCGCCAATACGAAGTGAAAGTCCGATAGCTTTAGCAATTGCAAATAATGTGCTCTTAGCTCGAAAGTGAATAAGAAGAAGAGGAAATGAAACCCAAATATGAGCTATAGGAGCCTCATGTTGTGGGTGAAAACTGGGAGTCCATTTAAAGACCCTCATAGGACAACCATCAATGTCTTTGAGGAATAATAGTGAATAATCATCCTCGTGCGCCATGTAAATAATAATGTGTGCATCATCAATTAATCCAATTTCATAATCACCAATAAATTCAAAGCGCATAAAATTTTCGCGTACCTTAATCATTGAAGGTTTGTGATGAACAAATTTGCCTATAAGCCTCAGCCAAGAATTGCTCATCTCACTCCTCGAAAAAAACTGTAGGCTCGCCATGGTGGTTATAGGGTTCCTTAGGAAAGTTGCCCAGATTAATATACCCACAAAGGACACAATTGTGGTTGCTACAATATAACACAAAGGAAGAAGATAACTGAATGTGAAAAGCTCAAGCATGAAGAGATAGAGACACACACAGAAGCAGCTACCTCAAAACATAATTGCGCACACACATGGTTTACACCAAAGAAAGAGGCTCAACATATATAGATTTAAGGGTAATGAATAAATGGGGCAACTAATGGTAAATGGGCCAACACATTAAAAGGATCATCCAAGAAATAAATAGGCCATGAGCTTGTTAACTGATTAAGTGGCTTTCAATGACCTAAGAGATTTTCAGGTCGAGCCAACAAATTGATGTGTTAATAATAATTTTACGGAAAAAATCACATATAACCAAGAAAAAAATAATAAGGGAAGAATACATAACTACTATACTACAAAAACGAAGGCGGCTTGGCGTTGAGAACATTGAGGACAAATGTATGCACAAATTATGATACCAATTCAGTTGCAAAGTCCGACGAACTAACGATGGCAATAGAGTGTATAAGTTTTGTTATTGTTTATGATCAGATTTAAATATCTCTTTAGTGTGACTGTAAGTGACAAGTTTATCTTAATTTTGATTGTAGGCGACGAGATATTTCTTATTGTTTGTAATCAGATCTTTCTTAAATATAACTATCTATGATCTGATTTGTCTTAAATTTGACTATATGTGACCACAGTCGTTTTGAATGCAAATATGTTTGTGTTAACAGTATTTTGTGATCTAATATATAAACAATGACTTGCGTGTGACCAATTTTCTGTTAATTGTGACTATTTGTGACTTTTTATACGTTCATCGTGGCTCTTTGTGACCAAGTTCGTATTATTTGTGATTGTCTGTGACCATTATATTTTAACTGTAAATGTTTGTGACATGTAATGTGTTCATTGTGATCTGTTGTTATCTGATTGTGACCTAGTGTTGGATGACTATGACTTTTATTAGTCAAAAACCTATTTCTCCATTACAAATCACAAAATTTATAGTTCACAATTTATTTCACGATCGTAAATTATCAAATTAATTGATTACAAGTTATTTTTCGACTACAATTTATCAAATTAATTGATCAAGATTTAATTCTTGATCACAAATTTATTGGTCACAACTTATTTTACGATCACGAATTATCAAATTAATTAATTACAATAAATAACGAAAATACAAATAATAGGACAATTACAAATTTAATCACATATCACTGATATTTTAAATCACATATTTATTGGTCACAACTTATCCGTTTTAATTATCACAATTCCTCAATAGTTAGTCAACTACTCCTCATCCTACCCATTCTACCCTCACCACCATTCCCAACATCCAATGCCAATTGTAAAGCTAGCTGCACGCATTCAGCTTCATTCTTAGCAATCAGGTTGCTCAATCTTGTAATGCAAAGGACATCATCATGTATTTACCAAATTAGCCAGGAGGTATGTCCAAGCTTACTTAAGCAGTGCTAGAAATGTTCCATAACTCAGCTGAAACAGGGTCCAATGAGGAGCACAAGTAAGCACAAAAATTTTCAGCAAATTAAAATCTATTGTTTCAGCAAATTTTCACCAATAAGGAGCACAAGGAGACAAATTTTTTTCCATCAATCATCACTTGATGAATCTGATAGAATTTAATATAACAATAGGGATTATAGATTCATTGAGTAAATCCTTGTAAACCCTAATCAAGATTCATACTCCATGTTGAAACTAAAGAAAATAATAAAATAGCGGAAGCATAAACATACCTTGATCCATATTGTTTGATTATCGGCCTGAATGAGTTATGATCTTTTAATTGATTGGCGGTCTTCATCTTTGATTTCCTCTCTATTGATGGGGATGTGGAGATTCTCAAGAACACCAACAATTGGGGACCATAACAATATAAATAATAGCAGTAACTCAATAGTCACTATCTTTCAGTTGCTTCAAATTGGCCCCTCATCAATTTAAAACAACACTCCGGTCTCTACACTATAATTCCATGAATTCTAATACCCATTAG
>CAIGRB010029796.1:0-17111 GCA_903798255.1 Fraxinus quadrangulata | reverse complement strand
TGATGTTTCACCAATTTCAAAATGTATATGTTATTTCATACTATATTAACATTAAAATATTATTACAAAAAAATTCTCAAAATTTTCAAAGTAAACGCGTTTTCCATTTTTATGTTTTCAGAAACAGTTTTTCAGAATGGCAAAAAGAACGCATTTTCAGAAATTTCAAAACAGACACTCAAAACAGAAAACACAAAACAAATTCAAAACACAAAACTGAAACACGAAGAGAACGGCCCGTTAGCCTTTAGGAGGGTCCATGATTTGCCTTTATTGTATTTTCCTAAAACCTTTCAAATTCTTTTAAGTCCTTAAACTCATGTAATTATGCCTATGTTAATAAAGAGATTAACAGCCGGATTAATGGTGGTTAATTACATAACTCATGGTCGTTAATTCTCCATTACAGTCTATTTATTCAGCATTCTTCCTCCATTGCACACACGAAGAAAATCATTTTCTGCATCAAAAGAAAAAATTTCCAATTTGCATACATAATTTATTTTCTGTTAAAGATCTTGGTGATAGTGTTCAGACTCTACTTGTTTTTCTACAGTGCTCAGACTCTACTGATTTTTCTGCTGTATCTTGAGAAACAGACGCCCGAACTAAACCACAAGCACCTACGGTGAGGGGCCAATCTGTTTTAAGATAATTGTGTTTACACAAGTCTCGGTTCATTCGATTAATTTTTTTTCTTTTTAAAAAACTGTTTAGACTACTTATTCTCTTTTATTTTAATTAATAATTTTTTTTGATTTGTAATAGTTTGGCTAACATTCGGTTAGCTAGTGTCCGGTATATGTTTATACGATATTTCTGTTAGTAGCAAATCCGGTATGTACAAATAAGATATGTGCAGATCCAATATATGTTGCAAATACGGTATGTGCAAATCCGATAAGTGTTGCAAATCCGGTATGTGCCCATCCGGTATTTGTTAAGCCAGTATACATTCACTATTATTTTTTTCTAACAGATTTATCATTTTAAATATAAAATGGCAATTGACAAATTAATTGATGTATACATCACCGATAATCAATAAGAACTGCTTATGAATAGCAATCCTCTAATATAATAGTCTTTTAAGAAAATTTTAGGAGCCTTTTTACATCTAGATGGTCTAATGGTTCATACCATCAACAAATCCATAAAGAAGAAAAAAAAAAAAAACTCAATTCGAAATGGAGTTTTTTACCTTCTATGCCTGTTTTTTTTTTTTTTAATTAAAACAACTTCGAAAAGGAGATTAATATATAAAATAAAGTAGACTATAGAAAGAGAAAAAGACTACCTCGGTCGACAACTTTCAAAAATCCATTAATCAATACAAATGAAGGTATGAGATATCTGAATTTAGAATAAATACAATAAAATGGGATTAAGAACCCAATATTAAAGGCCCTAATAAATGGGCCCAAGTCCAATAAGGAACTATGGCATTACCCATTAAAGGCTCCTGTTATCAATTATCGATATTACCAAATCAAAGAGAAAATTACACTCATACCTATTTTCTAACTATTCACTTCAAAAATCAGGTACGAAGATTTCTCTACAAAAATCAACTGCACTCCACCCTCCCACCTGTTGTAGAACTGTCTATCTTTAATAGAACTTAGTAATCTTTGTCTCTAAACTCTATTGTTGACAGCCAAAACTCCACCACCCCCACCCCCACTCGCCATTTGTCGCTCGATGTCATTCGTCATCGTGAATCTACCACGACATGCTATCGCTCGATTTGGGGTTGTAGATACGGAGGAGTGTTGATAGGAATATAAAATGTATATTTTTCCCTTCTTATTTTGTGCGCTCATATGATTATTTTGTATCAAAATGTACTTATTAACCTCATATTTTGATTTAGGTGGTAATTTAATGAAAATTGCGTAATGAAAATTGCGTAATTTGAAAGAAATATGTGAAAATGGACCGAAGTGAAAGGAAATAAAAGTTCAAAGACTAATGTGCAAATAATCAAAAGTTGTGTCGAACTAAATGATGAAGATTTGAGAGTACTAGGAGTCAATTGGTTGAAAGAGGATATCAAAGGGATGAAATATCGTTAAAATATGATCACACATCAATTTCCAATCGAAAAGTTTTGCACATATTTTTAGCATTATATTGAGACTCATTTTTGACATGGCAAACGATCAAATTGGAAGATGACATCTGAAGACAAGTTGTAGCCCTTTGAGTTAACTTTCCAATACATCTTAAATCACTACAATTAGACATCAAGATAGAAAGATATAACCAAAATACTAAAAACTATCCGACGGAAAATTGGCAAAACCGATGCGGTCGCATGGCATCAACTCCTTGCGGCCGCAAAAGTTGTTTCGGTGAATTTCAGAGCCCAGTTTAAACATTCTATGCGACTGCATTACTACCATGCGATCACATGGTTCATTCCCGATACGAAAATTCTGATTTTCGAATTTAAGTCAACTACCTATGGAAACAACTATAAATACATCTATAAATACATACTTTAAAGCCCTAGAATTGAAGAAGAACGTACAGAACACCTCCAAACTTCGTTCTTCATTATTTTTTCTCATAGATTCATGAATTATAACTAAAATTTTATACTTGGTCGAAGGAAACGGAAGCCACGAAACTACATTATCGTGAGATCTAAATTTTTTTATATCGTTTAATTTATATTTTGAATATTGAATGTTCTTCTACAATTATTTCTATGAATTGTTGCGTTTGATTGCTAGATGGCCCACTAGTTTATTAATTGTAACAATATACCGCTAAGTTAAACATCAAAACCGTAATTGTTTGATTCATTTAACTTGTGAAGCAACTAGGGTTTAATAATTTGCTGCTTTAATAATTATTGAATCTTATGAAGAACATTCAACTAGGTTAAATGCAGCCGTTTGTGCTTGTGTTATTTAGCTCCATCGATTTTTCTAATTATTAAGGCTGTTGCTAGATTAAATTCATAGCGCTTCTCTTGGGTTGTTTAGTAATTAGGGTTAATTGGATCGCTTGTTTTCTAATTAACTACAATTAAGGAGAAATAGAAAAATAATTCCAACGGTTTGAATAATAAATTGATTTATATTTGCATCTATGATCGGTTATGGATTTTTGATAGTGGAAGTGGACTTAGAACAATGTTAGTCTTTTGATTGTTTTCGTTAATTTAATTTTCATTGTTATTAATTGCGTTATTTACAATTGTTTGCATACAAAAACCCCTCAATCATTATATGAATCATAAAATATTGAATTACATACTCTTCGTAGAATCGACCTTTACTTCCACTGCTATATTAGTTTTAGAGGTTAAGGTATTACTTTTGGGTGCCTACGACAGCACACAAGCATCTAAAGGAATTCCATGTGATTTGCACAAGCATGAAACCTACGGGAGTCATCGAAGAACAAATCAAACTGAGAGTCTTCCCATTCTCTTTGAAAGATTTGGCAAAGGATTGGCTCTATTATTTACCTTCTGGAAGTGTTACTGCATGGGATGGGATGAAAAGATATTTTTGGATAAATACTTTCCAACTTCAAGGGTAACTAACATCCGAAAGAAAATCTGTGGCATAAGGTAGGACAACAGAGAGTCATTACATGAATACTAGGAACGGTTCAAGAAATTGTGTGCAAGTTGCCCCCATCACCAAATTAGTAAGCAACTCTTTATTCAATACTTTTATGAAGGCCTTCTACCCACAGAAAGGAGCATGATTGAAGCTACAAGTAGAGGAACGTTGGTAGATAAAACTCCCGTGTCTGCAAAGAACTTGATTGCAAATACGGCAGCTAATTCTCAGCAATTTGGTACTAGACTCAACACCCCGTCTAAACATTTTAATGAGATAAATGTTTCATCCATTGAACAACAACTGGCAAGTCTAACCACTATTGTTCGTCAAATGGCTACAGGTACTATGCAAACAGTGAAGGCATGTGGAATTTGTTTATTGGTAAGCTATTCAACCGATATGTGCCCAACACTTCAAGAATAATCTGTTGAACACATAAATGTATTCGGTAGCTTTCCTAGACAACCACATAAGAATGATGATCCCTATTTAAACACATACAACCAAGGATGGATGGATTATCCAAATCTTAGCTATGAGAATCGACAAGTGAATCAACCTATGAATCAAAATCGATAGAATTTCTAGCAATACAATCTGTCATACCCTCTTAGACAACAACATTGCCAAACTACTAACTCCAGTATATCTTTAGAAGATATTGTTAAATCCCTTGCCACTAAGACTTTGCAATTCCAACAGGAGACCAGGGCTATCATTCAATATTTGGATAATCAAATAGATCAAGTAGCTAACGCGGTCAGTCGGCTAAAGGCACAAAGTTCGGGGAAACTATCCTCTCAAACAATGGTAAATCCAAAAGAAAATGTGAGCGCAATCATCCTGAGAAGTGGTAAAGAGGTTGAGATTCCGGTAAAGACATCCATACGCCGTTGGAGCAAGAAGAGGTTGCAAACAATACTGCCATCAATGATATTGAGGTAACTAAGTATAAGTTTCTACCTCTTTCTGATTATAAACCAGTACCTCATTTTCCTCAATCTTTAGTAGGATCTAGAAAATATGAACGAGATCATGATGAGTTGCATGAAATTTTCAGCAAATGCGAGGTAAATATTTCACTTTTAGATATTATTAAACAAGTACCTTGTTATGCGAAATTTTTGAAATAATTGTGTACAAGTAAGAGGAAATAGAAATTGAAGGGGATTGAAAGGGTAAAAGTTAGAGAACAGGTATCTGTAATTATTCAAGAGAAACTTTCAGCAAAGTGCACGGATTCAAGTATGTTCACTATCCCTTGCATGATAGGTGACACTAAGTTTGAAAATACCATGATAGATTAAGGAGCTTCTATTAATGTCATACCATATTCTATATATGCTTTGTTGAAACTTGGACATTTGAATAAAATTGGTGTGATAATTCAACTAGCAGATAAATCTAATACATATCCCAATGGGGTAGTTGAGGTTGTTCTTGTGAAAGTTAATGAGGTGATTTTTCCTGCTAATTTTTATGTGCTTGACATGGGCAATAGTAATCATACTACCCATATCTTGTTAAGAAGACTGTTCTTAAGGACATCCAAAATTAAAATGAATTTTAATAATGGCACATTGACCATAGAATTTGATGATAAGATTATTAAACTTAATATCTATAATTCCATAAAATATCTGTATAATAATAATCATGTTCATTTTATTGATGTGATTGATCAATTTGTACATGATGTTTTCGAATTTGATGTTAAAAATGAATGGGAAGTTGTCATTAGTGAGCATCTTGGGAAGGAAAAAAAAGAAGCTAGCCTTAAACATTGAGTTACAAGATAATAAACAAAGGCGCTCATTGGGAGGCAACCCAAGGAGAGTTCGTTCATTTATCTTTTTATTTTTATTTTTCGCATTCATATTTTAGTTATCTTTGTTCTTTTCTTTACATTGCACCTTATATTGGGGAGAATGTAAGTTTTAAGTGTGTGGGAGGGGATTTAGGTTTAGGTTGCATTTAGATTGAGTTTAAATTAACAAAAAAAAAAATTGAAATTTTTTTGCATGATTTTTCAAGAAGGGGAGTTGATGTTAAATGATTTTTGGTCGTGTATGCTATTTGCTAGAATTAATTAGACTTTTGAAGAACTCATAACATGATTGAATGAATAATCTTACAACTTAGAGTTAATTGGTTGAGTTATTTTCTTTGAGGATGGTAGTAACTAAATTTTGTAGACAAAAAATCGGTGAGATTTTGAGCCTTTAAACTGACATATCTAGAACAATCTCATTATTTCTTTCAGGTGTGATATTCTTCCATGGTTTTCTTTATCTAGAACTTTCCTTAATTCTCATTAAGATCACATTGACATATGCATGCACACATGATTAAGGCAATCTATGTTATATAAATTAGCTACATTAGCCAAATAGCCTACTATGTAATTGAATTTTCTTTTGGTGAACCCCTTTGAGCCTTATTGCCTTTTCTTTGTGTAAACCCACGTTACAAGCTTGAAACACAAAAAAGGTCTTTGCCCAAGTCTTAGAGTTAGTGGAGTATTTTTCATCATCAAGATATGTGTGAGTGTCCAAGAAAATAAGTGTGGGAGTGTCAAAATTTTTGGTAATGCTATGATTGGTGGAAGAGAACATGTTTCAATTTCAATTCATAAGTTTCATTATGGTGTAACACTTGGAGTTTATATTTCAAAAAATGAAAAAAAAAAAAAAGAAAAAGGTAAATGAAAGAAGAAAAAGAAAATAAGTGATGGGGGGAGTAATGTCAATATTACAAAATATCTATGTTCATAATTCCTCCTACATTTCAAGAAAGGGCTCAATTTGTGTAGGATAGATGCAAAGTAAATGAATCCTTGTGTGGAGTAGTTGGTTTTACATATCTTATAAATATATTTGAGCTAAGATTATTCATCCTTGCTCCATTAGTTTGATAGCTCTTGAATCACATATCCAAATATTTTCCACCAAGACCCTAAGCCATGTTAGATCCCTCGAAAAGTCCTTATAATTCTTTTAAAGCATGTGATCTAAGTGGTGATCTAAGTGGTGGCAATGAGAAGATATGCAAGCATATGATAGATCATCTCCATTGGAATGAACTTGAGCGAAATACTTACCTTTTAAACACATGAGAGTTGAGTGCTTATATCTGTAAGATCTACATGTTTGGTTTATTCCATCTTCATATGAAAATGCTTGCTAATTGACTATGAGTTGTGTGAGAATGTTTATTTATGATGTGTTGTGTGTTTTAAAGAGTTTGATTTTTCTATGTCCATGGCATTACGACCTGGATGTTTTGGGGAACTAAAATTGAGTTTTGCTTGAGGACGAGCAAAATCTAACTGTGAGGGAATTTGATAGGAATGTAAAATGCATATTTGTTCTTCCTTATTTTATACACTCGTATGATTATTTTGTGCCAAAATGTATTTATTAACCTCATATTTTGATTTAGGTAGCAATTTAACGGATATGGCGTAATTTGGAAGAAATATGTGAAAATGGACCAAAGTGAAAGGAAATGAAAGTTTAAGGACTAACATGCAAATATACAAATATTTTGTCAAACTAAACAATGAAGATTTGAGAGTGCTAGGAGTCAATTGGTTGAAAGAATACATCAAATGGATGAAATATAGTCAAAGTATGATCACACATCAATTTTCAATTGAAAAGTTATGCACCGATTTTTAACCTCATATTGAGACCCATTTTTGACATAGAAAACAATCGAATTGGAAGATGATATTGGAAGCAATTGTATCCCTTTGCATTATCTTTCCAACGCATCTTGAATCACCACAATTGGAAATCGGAAGGAAAAGATTTGACCAAAATACTGAAAGTTGTCCGGTGAAAAATTGGCAAAATCGATGCGGTTCTCATGGCTTTAATTCCTTACGGCCGCAGAGGTGTTTTAATGAATTTTAGAGCCCAGTTTCAATGTCCTATGCGATTGTAAGACTTACTACCATGTGGGCACATGGTTCATTCTCGACACAAGAATTCTAGTTTCCGAATTTAAGTCAACCACCTATGGAAACAACTATAAATACATATTTTAAAACCCTAGAACGGAAAAAGAACGTACAGAACGCCTCCAAACTTCATTCTTCATTATTTTTTCTCATAGATTCATGGATTGTAACTAAAATTTTATACTTGGTCGAAGGAAACGGAAGCCACGGAACTACATTATCGTGAGATCTAAATTTTTTTATATCATTTAATTTATATTTTGAATATTGAATGTTCTTCTACAATTATTTCTATGAATTGTTGCGTTTGATTGCTAGATGGCCCACTAGTTTATTAATTGTAACAATATACCGCTAAGTTAAACATCAAATCCATAATTGTTTGATTCATTTAACTTGTGAAGCAACTAGGGTTTAATAATTTGCTGCTTTAGTAATTATTGAATCTTAGGAAGAACATTCAACTAGGTTAAATGCAATCGCTTGTGCTTGTGTTATTTAGCTCCATCGATTTCTCTAATTATTAAGGTTGTTGCTAGATTAAATTCATAGCGCTTGTCTTGGGTTGTTTAGTAATTAGGGTTAATTGGATCGCTTGTTTTCTAATTAACTACAATTAATGAGAAATAGAAAAATAATCCCAACAGTGGATATTCAAAGTATAAATTGATTTATATTTAAATCTATGATCGGTTATGGATTTTCAATAGTGGGAGTGGACTTAGACCAATATTAGTCTTTTGATTATTTTCGTTAATTTAATTTTCATTGTTATTAATTGCGTTATTTACAATTGTTTGCATACAAAAACCCTCCACAATCATTGTACGAAATATAAAATATTGAATTATATATCTTTTGTGGGATCGACCCTTACTTCCACTGCTACATTAGTTTTAGAGGTTAAGGTATTACTTTTGGGTGCCAGCAACAGCACACACCAAGTGTAATGGAGGTGAGGGATGAGTACGAGTCGTCTCTATAATCTCACTCTAAACTAATCTTGCCAAGTTGGATGAAAATAAATTGTGTGTGGGAGATAGCGTATTCTAGGATAAATATAAAAGATGGGGATACAATCCACTTGAAAAGTTTGAAAGAAAGAGTTTCCATTGCCCGTGGATTTAAATTCTGAACCGCCATTCAACCCGAGGAGATATCAATTATGGAAGATAAGCACAAAGACAATGAATGATTAATTACAAGAGAACAAAATAAAGATGAGACAATTAATGAAGAAGATGTTGACCCACATTCTGTCAACTTCATTGATTGCCATATCATTGAATTTGTAAATAAGCCTAAAAAGGGAAAAGAAATCTACATAGTTGAATTCGAATCGAATGATATAGGCAAGTCATATCACATTGGAGGGGGCTGTGTTAAAATTTGTAGAAGCAACGAAATCAAATTTGAACAATTTTTGATAAAAGCTGATAGAATGTATAATTGAAAAGTTGTGGACTCTATGAAATGCGTAGTTAAAATTAATTGTCGACTTTGACTTAAAAATAATTAAATACAATTAAAAAACTATTAAACATAATCGGAAAAATTGGGAATACAAAATACAAGATTTAAACTCCAGGACAAACATAAAAAGGAAAAAAAGAGTAATATGTGCATCGAGAAAATCCAAACCAGATTACATAACACATAGAAAAGCATTAGTTTAATTAAAACATTAATAGCTACAATGACATTGAAATACTGGAAAAAAATGGACAAATAAAACGAAATGCAAGAATCTAGAGATAGAAATAAATATTAGTGCGTTTAGTAGCAACTCCTTAAATAAGTGTAAACCCCACCTGAAAGCATCAGAAAAAGTAATGCTCGTAAGTTTTGAAAGAGAGAAAAATGACATTTTGTTTTTTGTTTCGAAAAAGAAAAATGATAGTAGGGAAAATAAAAGGTCTTACTAATTATATATAGAGAATGGACGTGATATGTGATACTTAAATGTATGATAAATTATGCCTTTTATATCTTTTTTTTTTAGATGTTTGCATTTTCGAACTTTATTAGATTCTTGTGTTTGTGTAATAGTTCTAATCTAAAGAATTTCATAATTATAATTTTTTGTTTTATTCAACTATTCAATTAACTTTATATAATTTGGGGCCCTCAACTAAGCGGGGCTTTAGGCGATAGCCTACGCCACCCATACTTAGGGCCGACCATGGAGACAATCGAGAAAAAGCAATAGAATTAGTTTGAAAATTGTGTGGTGGAGGGAGAGGAAGATGGACTTTTTTGTGTGGCTACGATGATCGTTTCTTTCTTTTTTTATAAAAAACTCTCTCCGTGTTTTTACGACTCTCCATATGGAGTTGAACAATTCAATTCGAATAGTAATATTTAACATCAATTTAAGTGTTCACACTTGATAGATTCAATTAAATGAATCAAGTGACATTGTATTTAAGCGAATTTATCATTTAATGCTATAAAGTTGTCGTCTAAATTGGTGCTTAACACTAGTGTTGTTAAATAATATTAATAATTCAATTCACAATTAAACTTCTAATATTGTGCAACAAACTATTCCAGTAAATGTACACCTTGTGGTCCTTAAGGTCCAATTTTAGGACATGTTTAGCATGACTTTTGAAAAGTCAAAATGAGATTTTGAAATCTAAAAGTAGTTTTTGGATCCATTTGACTAATTTTATGAAAATACTTCTTTTAATTAGAAGAGTTTTTAGAGGAAATTGGTCAAATATTACTTTTTCTAAAAGTACTTCTGAAATAATAAGTGCTTTTAAAAATTAGTTTTCAAACAAAAATTAAGGCAACTTCTTCCAAAAACTCTTTTACAAGAAGCAAAGAAAAAGAAAAAGTCACGTCAAAGAAGCCATTAAATTGTTTTACTTTTACTTATATTACAGTTTTTCAAAAATAGCATTACGTGAAAATTCTTCACATTGGCCTCGTTATCCAATTTACACCTCTATATAGACTAATTCCTAGCCTAGAGAGCATTGTTCTTGAATATTTATTTTTCATAACTTGAATTCCCTGCCAACATTTACATAGGCTAACCCTTTTATCTTAGTCCATATTCTGCATAGTTTATTTTTGTACTATAACTGATTTAGGTTCTCCCACTACATGTTACATGTCTGATATACACTTCTGATATACACAAGGCTTTCTTTTCGTGCGGGTTACATTTGTATTAAATATTATTCCCATATCCAAAATATACGAGGAATTATATTCTATGCTATGGATTTATACATTGCATATTATTAGATATTCTTAACACACACACACACGTTGTTAACTTAATGCGTGTGTCCTAATGTCACGGGACACATTTTGTCAGACTTAGGTTCTGCATTACAAATGACCTTCTCTATTAAGTTATTTTTGTCAAACTAGTAGTCTTTGTGATGACACACAATTTGTAGTTATAGGAAAAAAAATTAAAATAAATTAAGAAAACATATTTGAGAATGAAATAGAATTTTTTTATTGGTTGCTTAAATTTAATATAGAAATTGATTATGGAATTAACGCACTAGATGAACTTTATAATACGATAATAGCTTACTACACAACTATTGGAACGCTCGCAAGCTCCTTAATAGTTAATAAAAAACTCAAGCGGCGCTAATAGATATGAAAAGGTCGACTAAAGGTGTCATGCCAAATATCGTTCATTTGTGAAATAAAATACACCACTGGAAATTACTTGAGAGACAACGCCATATTGATGTTTGGCTGCAATTCGAGATTGCAACACTTCATAACTTTTTGTGTATTTTGCGACCTTATCTATAAATAAATATAATTAAGCACAATAGAATTATTCATATTCGATCAAGATTGACAATTTAAACAATAAATGATTATTTCCTTTCCATTAGTGAATTTGTTTCCTCTTTAAGTAATGCCTCTACATCAGAGCATATTTCTGTCCCAGCTTCTTTTGTCGAAGCCAAAACTTAATCGCAATTGACTGAATGTTAAATTTTCTTTTAAAAATCGGGTAAATTAAAAAGTATTTCAAAATTTGATGTGACTTTAAATATGTTATTTTTTGTTACAAATTACGTAAATTTTAACTAAGTAATTTTCTGTACCTTACTTTCCTGTAATATCTGGACTATGGACCTTTTTGTTTTTTTTAAATACAGAAACCATACATTGTAATTTAAAATTGTTATACCATCATCTCACAACTGACACCACCACGATCTTCGTATTTTCCATAACTTGTATATTCATGATCCGTGATCGTTACAATAAATTAATATAATGTTAATGAATCTGCTGTTATGTTTGCTTTCACATTTTGTTCTAATGATTTTAAGAAATTTGCTGCCCTATCCTTGTTGAAATGGAGAGCAACAACTAGACAACATCTTGGCAAAACTCCTTCATGATTGTTATGAGCAAAATTACCTTGATATTAATTGAAAAGATGGACTGGTGTACGAAATTCTCTCTTATCATCGCCCCTCGAGCACAGTGAGAGTGACACATTTAGCAGATTCCGATGTTTTGCTGTAAGAGTGAGGCCTATTCCATCCAGGATGCTGCGGCACCGGCAGGTCAAAGATTTCACTGCTGAGCATCAATAGAACAGTTGACATGGAGGGTCTATTTACAGGAAGTTCTTGAACACACAATAATCCAATGTGTATGCATCTCTTAATCTCCGCCAATGAGCTTGGATTTGATATTCTCTGATCAATCAAATCCAGAACATTGTCTTCGTTCCATAATTTCCACGACTTGATAAGATTAAGAAGAATTTCATTGGAATCAGAAAAGAAGATATTACAATGGACAACTTTACAAGTAAAGCAAAGTTTACTTACATATCCTAAAAGGCTTAAAGACAAGTCATCATCATCATCATCATAGAAGCTCGTGTTCCTTCTCCCACTTACAATCTCCAACACTAAAACGCCAAAACTGAAAACATCGGACTTTTTTGAAAACCTGCCACCCATCGCATATTCCGGAGCCATGTATCCACTGTAACAAGATTGTGTCACTAAAGAGCACTAGTATTAACAATCCAAAATCTAAATTGGATGAAATTAACGAACACTTACTATGTTCCTACGACTCTTCCAGTGTTGGCTTGATCTTGGTTTCCTTCAAATATTCTGGCCATTCCAAAATCTGATATCTTTGCATTCCAGCCTTCGTCAAGCAATATGTTACTTGGCTTCATATCTCTGTGGATTATTCTCAATCGAGAATCCCTGTGAAGATAGAGTAGTCCTCGACCAACACCTTCAATAATATTGAAACGTTTCCTCCAATCAAGAATGTTATTCGAACGATCTGTATAAAGGATCTGATCGTGAGTACGTTGAGTTGAAATGCGATTAAGATGGAAAGGTGACATAAAATCGAGTTGAACTAACCAAAGAGAAAGACATCTAGGCTTCTATTTTGCATGTACTCATAGACGAGTATCTTTTCACCTTTCTCTACACAACATCCCAGTAGTCTAACAAGGTTGCGGTGTTGGAGTTTAGAAATGACAACCACTTCATTCATAAATTCTTCCAGCCCTTGTCCAGATTTTTTTGAAAGCCTTTTCACAGCAATTTGTTTCCCATTTGCCAATTTTCCCTTCTCGCAAAAAGCAATTTCAGCATTTGTAGACTCTAGGAAATCTAGAACTGGACATTGTGCGCAAGTAAGATACATTACCTCAAAAACAGGACCAAAACCACCCATTCCAAGCTTATTGGCCATGTCAAAATTGTTCGTTGCATTTTCAATCATCTCGAAAGTGTATAGAGGTAACTCTTCAATATTAACTTTATCCATAGCACTTCGAAACACGGTTTCACTTGAATCCAATTGGCCTACTTCACCTCCTACATACTCTAATGTTACACGATGGCCTAATTTGCAAAGAAAACATATCATCTATAAGAGAGAGGTACTTTTGTGCCTAAATAACAATCCAAATGCCTTATACATACCTCTTGGCTTAGACATCCACCGCCAAGATAAAAATATGCAAATGCCCGTGGCAACCAAACTGGCGACTACACACGCTATGATAATTACTTTCGTGTCTTTCTTTTCATCTGAAATAAAACAAGCATACAAACTAATGACTTGCATAAAAGGCATTTGGACAATGCTCAAAACTTCACGAACATTAACTTAATACTAAAGTGATTCAAAGTACCATAAAACAGAAAAGAATAAATATTCTCAGCTGAAAACAGATAGGAATAAGCAGATAATGGGACAAAAATAGTTAATTAAAGATAGCAAAAATACCCTGTTCTGAATAAGCCACCCGTACAAAGAAATCAGAACCTGCATCCCTGGAGAACTTTTGAATGTCGATTAAGCTTCCACTCCAGAACATGCACCCAATACCCTGATCATATGCATAGGCTATGCATAAACAATTACTCAAGCACAGGCCTTCGCATTCAGTTTCTAAACTGGTCGACCACTGCATAAAATCTGGCACTTTCACCAGAGTTGTCTTCGAAAATTTATCCAGTTTGTGTTTATCAGTTGCATTATTATCTCGATCACACTGCAGGGGAGTCCGTTTCACGCATCCACTACTCCAATTGCCCCTATCCCAGTCCTCTCTGTTCTTCGGTTCATACCCTTTTAAGCAACTGCATATTGGCCTATTGTTTGCATAACAGATTCCAGATGGACCGCATTTGTTATAGAAATCACAATCATCTATTGGGGCTTGCCATGTGGGACTCCAATCTCTCTTTTGATCATCCCACTTTGCTTCCACAAGAACACCTTCGGTGTTTATATAAGTTGTCAATAAGAGCTTTTGTCGAAGAGGTCCTCTGAAAAATGAGGTGCCATCTTCCTCAGTTCCCATGCTAAATCCATCGACATAGAATGGGTACATATAGGGTATTCCGGTGAGAATTCGGCCATTCCATGGACCACTGCGCCAGATTGGACGACCATTATCCCATATATAAATTTGTGGGATCCCAACTGCATGGAGACCCGCAGAAAAATTTCCATAATTAGGATCCTGAGGACTTCTCCAGGAATTTATTGATACCCTTCGGCCTGTTCTTGTATTGTAAGATACTCTCATTGCTGGCAAAAATGTGTTGGTGGGATGCCGGTGGCTCTCCCATAGTATATCTCCGCCGGCGATATACCGGAGGACAAGATTTCCGGTATCTAATAACTGGGCAGTTGTATTCATCCCGGAAGTTGGGGAATTTGACGACCAAATAATCTCTTTATTTCCATTCATGATTATAAGGTTTCCATCTGTGGATATCGAGAAGGTCCCGGATGAGTCATTGAGAGGCCTTTCTCGATTAGCAACCCAAGCAACCGTATCTTTAGAAACTTTATACCATATGCCCAAGTAACGCCGAGTGGTGCCATTGGGGCTGAAAAATCCCAACGTGAAAATCTCGCCGGAAGAAATTATAGTATCAGAATCTTTAAGCACTACACCGGCGAGAATGGTATCTGTTTTTAGGCAAAACCCATTACCATAAAGACCAAAAATCATTACCAGGAAGTTGAGGAAATTTCTACTGCTGATCATGATTCTACGGGAGTATAAATGGCATCATGAAAACCCAATTTTGCTATCAGGAAAATGTGGGTGCCTATGCATAAAGAACCTGCATAGATTAGTTTGTTGTTTTGCTTATTGAGCAGGAAATTTCCTCTGCATCGGGACAGCGAATTGATTGAACGAAAATGAATTTCTTTACATGGAATTTTTCCAATTTCTCATCAGATAATGATTGATGTGACCACCGACCTGTGTTTCTAGATATTCCTTTTCTTTCTTTTTCTGGTGTTGGGGAGATTTTGACTTATTTATTGATCTACTTAGACATTTTTTTTTTATGTACAAGTAGTAAAATCATAGAAAAAATGACCAACTCTAAATGAAGAAGCATGCTCGTTCGTATCAAGATTTTGAGGAACTTTTTGGCTGTATCCTCTAGATTATGAAGATACACACAGTCGAACAATCTGCTCCAACGTTATTGAGAAGCTTTCCTGTTGAATATTTTGAAATAGCAGATGACTAGAAGATATAATTGAATGCTCTTTAATCTCTGCTCATGTTTGAATTTGTCAGTTTTGCAATTATAAATATAGATAAACAATGAAATGAGTCATTATGGGAAATAGTATTTCGGTATTAGTACATTACATATATACACACACATATGTATATATATACACACCTGTCGAGCCACATTAAAATTTTCATTCTCATTCTTCTACTCATTTTCAACCATACATTTTTCAATAAAATAATATTTTCCATCACATCAATAATTTTTCCTTCTTTTTCAACCACACATTTTCTATCAATATATTATTTCAAAATACATTCTTTCAAAATAACGTGGCTCAAACACATTCATAATATCTGTACACTTGGACGGAAACACACATAGGTGAGGTCCATTTTATTTTTTTTTTTTTTGTCAATATTTTATACATGTGGAGCCCACCTCTCATGTGAAATTTCTGTAGGAATTCTGAACACCATTTTTCTACAAATGGTTTTATTCCTATAATATTTATGTAGTATTTATAGAAATAAAATTATTTTAATGTGCATTTCCGACCAAACCATTCTTAGATATGTAGGTCCATGTTGAAACCTCCGTCAATCACAGGCCCACAAATCACTCTTGTAATGTACTTGATATTTTATTTTCACCAAGTGCATTTTTTTTTTTTTTTGTATCATCAACTCATATTTTTCTATCATACATATTCACAGTAATTTTTGAAAAAAAATAAACTTAAGCAAAAGTTTATTTAAATGATATTAGAGCAAATAAATGTCCCCAAGTAAAATCTCATGACATCGTATTTAAGACAAAAATTCATGCCGAGTATTTGTCAAATAACATACAAAATTTAAGGTAAATTTGATTCATGGCAATTATATTTTTACTCTGTGTCAATCGGGTAACTAACTATAATTTGATTTTAGTCGAGTAACTTTAATTAGATCTCAATCAGATAGCCACACTTTTATTTGATTTCATTAAGGTAACTTTATTCAATTTTTCCTACAAAATTGATGAGGTGACAACCCATGAATATTGGTCATCACACATAACTGTTAGTTGCTAATGTGAAATAAGTACAATTTTAATTAAATAAACGACGATTGTCATTTTTGATGGAGTCGTGGATGCCTAATAGTCCAAGTGATGGAATTGGATGAATTACTAGATTAAAATCATATTAAAATATGTTATTTAATTGAACAAAGTTAAAAGTACAATTTTCTTAATAACTGAAATTATAGTCTCGTGGAATAAAATTTATCGGAAATTTCCAATTCCATACATGACACGAGGCACTCTAGAAAGTGGGACGCCTAAAAAGAGAAATCTGAATGGCATTTGAGTTGGTTAAAAGGTCAAAAACATGGTTCAGTTTTTCATCTTCTTTCCTATGTTTCAGTCAGATAGGGATTGACAATGTAATGTTTTTCATAGTTAGCAAATTTTACTTGTCATCCTATATAACAGATTGTTATTTAAGGCATTAGCTTGTCATCCATTAATGTCTCAAATAACAAG
>CAIGRB010029790.1:0-16863 GCA_903798255.1 Fraxinus quadrangulata | reverse complement strand
CCTGGATTGTAAGTTTGTGAATATGGATTAAAATTGCGGGAGCCATTCTGAATGAAGTTAACATGTTCCTAGAGAATGCCCATAGACATACAGCTCTCGATTGCATGATTAGCTCCACAATTTTCACGTAATGGACTACTCATTACTGCATGTGCTCCTCTTGTTTGTGATTTTACCAACAGCTCAACCTACTTTGTCAAAGCCGCTATTTGAGCATTTGTAGATGCTGTGTTATCCACTTCATACACCCCTGGTGTTCTTGGCTGTACCACTCTTTCTGAAGAAAACATCGCGTGTGTAGTGACTATTAGCTCGAATAGATCCAATGTCTGTTGAACTGATTTTCCAATTATAGATCCTCCTACAAAAGAGTCCAGCTGTGATTTCGCCAATTGTGATAGTCCGGTGTAGAAGTACTGCACTTGATTTCTAGGTGGGATTCCATGATTTGGATATTTTCGCGTTAGCTCCTTGAATCTGTTACAAGCTTTGTGATAGCTTTCTCCATCCCATTGTTGAAAAGTCTGAATTTTCGGCCTGAGTTTAGCCACTTTCGCCGGTGGAAAAAATCTGTTGCAGAATTTTCTGATTAGGTCTTTCCATGTAGATATACTTACATGGGGTTCAACATCCAACCACTCCAATGCAGTGTCTCTAAGTGTATATGGAAATAATCGCAATTTAATAGCATCTTCATTGACACTCGGAGCATGAAAATTCTGATAATTTCGAAGAAATCTAGAGATGTATGTATTTTGATTTTCATGAGGCAACTCGTAGAATTGAAGAGTGTTGCTCATTAGATTAATCCATTCTGCCCTTATCTAAAAATTGTTTACCCCAAATTTTGGATACACAATACTTGAACGCGCTGGTGCAGCTATGGGTGTTAAGAACATTGATACATGCAAATCTCCGTCATTATTTCCCTTCGCTCTTGCTGATGATCCGGTGGTGCAGCTACTCTCGCGGCAGCTTGCCCAATTGGCTGCATCGAAATATTTTGATCATCTGCCATTTGATGTTGCTGTTTTTGTTTGTGTTCTTTGCGTCTTCGTCTGAAGGTGCGTTCTATCTCCCAGTCAAATGGTTCAAGTTTGGTGCCTTGGCCACGGAGCATGCAACGAACATTTTTTTCCTGTAGAAAAATTAAGGAAAATAACAAATCAAATAATAGTGCAATATAAAATAAATAAAGACTAAAAGTAAATAGTCCTCGGCAACGGCGCCAAAAATTTGTTGCGTTTTTTATATCGCAAGTGTACGATATCGTAACAAGTAATTTATTGAAGTTATTGAGTCCGGATTATCGTTCCACGAGGACTATACTATAGTCTTAATCTATTTTTCCCACTTTTATTTGATGAGAGTAAACAAATAAAGAATTGATATTGTTGTGTCAGTTGATCTTCTAGAATGAAGTAAATACCTAAAACTGATGAAAATGATAATAAAGTGTCAAACAAAGATGGATCGAAAATTCATGTATGTAGAGTGTATTAGGGCAAAATAATTTCACATATTGATCAGTCTAGTTCCCAATTCAAGATTCTAGCCTAAAGTAGTGTTCGGTCGAATTCTCCTACGGTATTCAATTTACATCTCTCGAGTTCTCATTGAGTCTATTCAACTAATTCAATTCCATATCTCTATGCGAATTATCCTTAGTTAAACGAGTTATGGCGCTAGGAATTCATATAACGACCGCAGTACTTACTATAAGTATCTCTACACGTTATACTTCGTTACCGAATTTTATTACACGTTCTAAACCTCAAACTCACCTCTCGATTCGTAAGAAACTCAATAGATCATCAAATTATTGGCCAGATAATTCAAAGCATTACATACATAATAGAATCAACACATGGAAGTATAAAACTCAGAATTCTTGAATCAAATAATTAAGGGTCTCAATAAATTACATTGTTTACCCTAATAACAAATTTAGCTAAATATAATGAAAACAATGAAATAAATAATAATATTCGAATAAATCACTGGATTTAATTGATAATAAAGATGGAAAAGAATCAGCTCTTGCACTAAGATCTTCCTCCGCTTCCAATCTTTAATTTTAACTCGAATCATTGATGTAGTTCTTCTTGTGAATTCCTCTTCGATATTTTTTTTCTCAATTTTGCTGAGCCCCAAATTCATGCATCTTCTTGTTTATTTATACTTCTATCTTGTCATTGGCCAATTTGGAGTATTTTTCTGGGCTTTTCGTGGCCCACCGCAAAACCTAAAATCTTTAACGGTGCAGAGCCTAGGCGCCACGACTTTTACCTGGCAGCGCTCGAGTACTGCCTTGTTGATTTTCCTGCAGAGTGGGTAGCACCTGAGCGCTGCTGAGGCAACGGGTGGTTCTGCTGTGGGAGGACAACGCTCTTTCTGCTGAAATTTGGTGCCACTTCCGGCCTTTGGGCGCCTCGTGATGGCGTTTGGGCGCCTATTTTTTGTCTTCTTTTCTTTATCCTTACTTCAACACTTTTATTCTTCACATCTTACCATACATTCAACACAACACTAGCAAACAAATTAAATACTTTCTATAAACAATAAATTAAGCCAACATATTAAGCTCAAATGGTGCATAATTCGTGTGTAAAACACACTTATCAAAACTTGATCGACATAGTCAAATGGAAGAAGCTGGGATGGTCATAATAGCAGATAGTCGAAAGGATGTTGGAAGTGTGACTGGCGCTAGCTATTGTTAAGGACAATTTAATCGCAAGACAACAATCTTATAACTTGATGAATGAAATGCAGATGTGGGGTTGAGCCATTCAAAACTAAGATCATAGTAGAACACATAATGTTGCAAAGGATTAGGTTGCCTGTCTGTGAGTTTTGATGTTAAACAATCGATTGTGATACATGTCTATCACAATTTACATATCTATTTATTAATAGATGATGTGACATGATTTGATTTGATCAAAATCTCATCATCAAATAAATTTTAAAAAAAATTCATCCATTTTTTTGCTCACATTATATAAGTACATCTATTTAAGTGGTGAAGAAATTTTGACATTTTTAATTCAATTTACGCTATCTCATCAAGCTGTAAAAAAATCTGTAAATGATGATTTATAACAAGCATTTTTCATTATACATTCGGTCAAGAATTAATTTTACTTATATGTTGAATTTTTCTATTCATGGTTTGTTTGATATAAAATTTTCTAAAATTATTTTTCTCCATAAAATCATTTTTCACTTAAATAAATATGAGTCAAATAAGCTTAAGTGAAAAAACTTTCCTCAAGACTAGGGGTTGACATTTTTTATTTTTTCGATTGGTTCGGCTTCGGTTCCTTTACATTAAATTGGTTGATTTTGAGACCAAACATCGAGAATCGACCGATTTGAATACGATTCTTAGTGCTGCCTTGAAAATCAAGAGTGAATTCTTCTTTTAGTTGGAGCATTGCATCAGGTTGCATCACATATTTTAATGTTAGATCACAAAATTATTTCAAGTCAAAATTTCTCTTTTTGTACGCTTCTTCTTTCCTTTGCTGCAAAGTCCTAATGAGTAATCAAAATCTAAGAACCTTTTTTTTTTTTTAGAAACTCGTACTTTAATACAAACCTTAATAGGAGAAAGCACGGGGAACTATAGTAGTAATTTAGTATTTATATAATTGATTTTTTTTAGTATTGTTAAACTACAAGAATGATAAGTAATTTCGTACTCTATTTTTAATTTGACAAGTGATTTTATACTGTATTTTTGTAATTTTTTTAAATATAAAGAACCGGACAGACCGAACTTGAATTGGTTGACTCGTTTTTGGTTAACTATGGAATCGATGATTATAATTCGTACTTTTAGTTTGTTTTGATTCCTTTTGAAAGTGGATGGAACCAGATTGTGCACGATAATTCAAGACCCTCCTGGTTCATTTCAAATGTGACGATCCAACTACCAACACCTAAACATCCAACGGTCGAAAATAAAACCAAAGAAAATAAGTGTTGAACGAGTAGGACTTGCCACTTTCAAGAACCTTTAAATCCACAGCAAATTTCTACCCTTTATCCTCTCACTCCAATGGCCGCTACTGTGCTAAAAGCGCCACCTACGTTCGGCACCACCGCCGGCTGCAATTCAACCCTAACTTCCAGTAATTTCACTCGCGTGTCATTCATTTCTACCAGACCGAAATGCTATGTAAAAAAATGCCGTATTTATCACTCTACTAGTAGTAGCATTACTAGTATTAAATTCCCACACCGCTCGCTTGAGAGATTCTTACGCTTCGTTTCTGACGGAGAAACTGCTGAAACACAAACTGAAACCCTAGAGAAAGACCAGGCTCAGGAATCTGAACCCGATATTGAGGTTCTACGTTATTTTCATTTCATTATTTTATTTCCATTTTAATTGCAATTGGACTTTTTATGCTACTGAATATTTCTATTTTCTGGACATTTTTCCTGTAAAAAGCTGTTTCATTTAACTCTTATTACTGGTATTGAGTGGAGCTTTTGTTGTGGTTTTGATAACTAGTTTTGCTGTTCTTTAAATTGGTTTTATAAGATGCGGTCTTGAATTAAAAATTGTTTAGATTAGAAATATATTGTTTGAATGAAATTGATGAAAGTTTTTATAGTTGATTGTTTACAAGATAGTTAAAAAATGAGGAGTCATTACACTAAATTATATTCGCTGCCATTTTAGGATAAATAGGTATTTCTTGTTGGTTGATTTGATTTGTAATCGTGGAAGTCGACCCTGCATTGCGTAATTATGAAATGGATTGAGTTGTGTTTGATTACCCGTGATGTAATTTCCTAGATTAGTGCCGGATAAAAGATAAATGTGATTGATTCACAACTAAAACGACATCTCATTCTTTTCTTATTCCGTTCAACTGAAAATTCTTAAGTTTCAAAGCGCTCATGAGCTCCTCCCAAGTTCGAATTTATGTCTTTTTCCCTTCAGTAAAACCATATCATTAGCAAATACAACTGCTAAAACAAAAAATATTACTTCTTGCAGCACAATTTTGATCTGAATTGCTAACCATGCTAGAATTCACACTTGATAATTATCGTTCGTACATATCCTTAATTATATTGGTATATCCAATATTTTTTTTTCTATCACCCGTCACAGCAGTTACCTAAGGACCCTATTGTATTATCTTTTACAATCAGTAAAACTGTATGCACTTTTGTTTCTTTTCTCTATATTTGTTCATTATTCTGTGAAATAAGATCCACAAATTGTTCTAGCATTGAAACTTCTGGTTCTTCAAGACCAATGATACTTCAAAAATAAATATAATTTTTTCCTAACATCAGTTAACCTCTTAACTCATGCCTCATTTTCAAACTTGGATAATTAATATCATTAACTTGTTTATGCTCTTCATTTTACGTATATACCAAAATTTATAGCATGGATTCCCTAATTATTTTGTCTGCTCATTTATGGTGTTCTTTTTGAAAAATCTAAAGGATGATGAATGATATTAAGAACTCAGAGTTCAAGAAACTATGGTGGTTGAGTTTAAAGACAATTAGTGTCCTGAATTGTGTTTTTTGTTTTTGAAACGCTATTCTTTTTACTATAGAAGGAGGAAGATTGTACTATTCAAATCATCCTCGACTACTGCAGATGATACATTTTATACTGAGTACATTTTAAAAATAAATGTTAGATTTACACAGGTTGTTGCATATACAAATGTAAAATAATGGAAGTAACCACTAACCAGTGTCCAGGTATATCTAGCATACATTCTTGGTGTTGAAAAAAGCTTAATTTGTCATTTTGCTATATACAATATCTCACTGGCATCAGGAAAATAATGATCACGTGTCAACTTGAAAAGCTTTCTAAATGAACTCAGTTCATTCATCATGTGATTTTTACTAACTTTATATTAAATGTGTATTCTGACCTTTTGAATCTAAATACACTTCTAGTGCATAAGAATTTATATTTTACTGAAAGCTTATAAAATATGTTTAGGAAGACATGAGGAGAAATGTACTGAACAAACTAGATATCACTTATATTTTCTCACTTTTACTTATATTTTCTCACTTTCAGGTATCTAGTTAATTATTGCGAGGCTTGTACTGAGATTTTGATTTTTCTAAATGATTTGCTACTTCTATTCGATGTACAGGGCATTTCAGATGGTGGCAGTGGTGCCGATGCTGCCAGTGAGACTAACAATGCTGTTGCAGAGGAATCTGCTTCGGCTGTTATAGCATCTCTAAATTTGTACAAAGAGGCCCTTGCAAATAATGATGAGTCGAAAGTTTCCGAGATAGAGCTATTACTTAAATCAATTGAAGATGAGAAAATTGATCTCGGGAGAAAAGTGGCAACTTTATGTGAAGAATTGTCATATGAAAAGGATCGGATTCTTAGAATCAGTGCTGACTTTGACAATTTTCGGAAGAGAACAGAGAGAGAACGACTTACCTTGGTAACAAATGCCCAAGGTGAAGTGGTGGAAACTTTGTTGTCTGTTTTAGATAATTTTGAGAGAGCCAAAGCCCAGATCAAGGTGGAAACAGAGGGAGAGGAGAAAATCCATAATAGTTACCAGAGCATATACAAACAGTTTGTGGAGATTCTTGGATCCCTTGGTGTTGTCCCCGTGGAGACCGTGGGGAAACCATTTGATCCCATGGTAAGTTTCTGTTTCTTTACATGTACAAAATTGTCAAATAGTATAAAGATGTGGAATATGCTGCCTTCCTCTCATGTTGTTAAATTTGAACTTTCTAACAATCAATTTTCTTGTGACCAGGGGTCATAAATACTCTCTTCTTCCCATAAAGATAGTCTTATTTTTCTTTTTTGTCCGTCCGTCCGTCCGTCCCAAATTATAGTTATGTTTCTTATTTGAGAGTGTAGTTAACATATTGGCCTCCTATGTGCTTTGTTATGACAAATATAAATTACTCCATTATTTAATTGTAGTTGGAACAATAAATTAAAAAAAAAAAACATTTCATCTTCCATGACATTTATTCATTTGTATTTGTATGGGATGATTTTGGAATGTTAATTATATGAATTCTTGCATTAAACAATGACTAGTACCAATTCTTCGATGACATTTTTTTATTTGTATTTGTATCAGATGACTTTGGAATGTTAAATCACCTTGATTCTTGTATTAAACAATGACTAGTACCAAGAATAGTTAAATTACCTTGAATATTGCATGCATAATTTAATTATTTTGAATATTGATTACATTAAGGAAAAGTGATAGTAAAATTTATTATTTCAAGTATATTAACTAAATTTTCTTAAACTATGTGAAAAAAAAAATAGGACTATCTTTGTTAGACGGAGAGAGTATTAACATATTTCTTCCTTTAGACGAGAATCTAGTTTCTCTAAGTGCCGTATTTTGTTAGTTGCCTTGTTTACTATCACTCTCATAAATGGTCATTGGCTCATTGCAGGTAAGCTTCCGAGTTGGCTCAAAATTCGGTCGAGTAATATATGGACCCTTTGAAAAGCTGTATACAGTTTGTTCTGGTTTTATGAAGACCTGGATAAAATTTTTAATCCAACTAATTATCGATTGATTGGAGCCAACTCGGTGAGTTTACTAGGCAGACATAGCACGGCATCTTAAACCTTACACGGGATTTTTATTTCTATTATTATAAACTTTATTTGCCTTTGATTTTTGTCAGTTTGGATTGGTGACGGAAGACTATTTGTTTGATTTTATCCTTGGGAGTGCTTAATTGGCCAAATCATTCCTGGCCTTTTGTTCATATCAAACTCTAGGTTTCTCCGGGCCTATCCTATCTTTAGTTACTAGGTGCTTGTTTGGCATAGAGACACTAGAATGAACAAGATTTAAATTTCTTTTTCCTTTTTAACACCATACAGTTATATCTAATCCTCCCAACACAACATTCCATAAATATTCCCTTCTTTCAGTTACCATTGTTTCTGACATTAACTTTATTTTGCTCTTGACAAAGCTGCATGAAGCCATAATGCGTGAAGATTCGACAGAATTTGAGGATAGTATTATCCTTGAAGAGTTCCGGAAGGGTTTCAAACTTGGCGAGAGACTCTTACGACCATCAATGGTGAAGGTTTCAGCTGGTCCAGGACCTTCAAAATCCAAAACTGAGGAGCAGTCGGACGAAGGAGAGGAAGTCAAAGAAACTAGTGAGCAGGTTAGCCCTGAAGCAGCATCTGCCGAGAAATAGCTGCCCTTTACAAAATCAAATACTCGTTAAACGTTGTTAATCTTGTAGTACTAGATACTGTGAGATTTGTTTAATTTTGGATTGGGATTTTGGATTTGGAGAGAGGAGCAAATAAAGTTTATAATAATAGAAGGTTTCAAGACGCGCTGTTAAATTTAATTTGTAGAATTATTTCAAAAATCAGGTGGTCACAGTTGTGACCATCTAATAAAGTGTTTGTGGCACATTTATTAATTAAATAAATTAAGGTTACGATAACATTTATGCTTACAAATTACATAACGTCATATAGGGATGTCAACGAGCCGGACTCGGTTCAAATAAAAAAGGTTCGAGCTAAGCTTTTGCTCGACCAAAAAAATTAGACTCGATTGAGGTTTCTGCTCGGGCCTTGTCGAGTCGAGTTGGCTCACGAATTTTTTTAATAAAAGTGGCAGTGATTGGGGTTTTTTTTATTAAATAAAAGCAGGCAGTAGCTATTGCAATTGCTAGCTGTTGCCTGGGTTTTTTTTTCCTTAGGTTCGACTTGTCATGGGCCAAAAATAGCCCATGACACGAGCCGACCTATGTGGCTCGTCGAGCCACACGGGTTGACTCAGTCTCGCACCCGAGCCTCAACTCGGTTCCATTGAGTTGCGAACCAAGCCGGCTCAAGCTTTTTCAAGTTGAATCACGAGTCATTCGAGCTGAAGAGCGAAACTGACACCCCTAACGTCATAGTTGTAAAAATACAAAATGTCTCACAATTATAAATTGTCACGAATCACACAATTTTGTAGATCACAACTTTTTTATCGATTGCAAATTATCAAATTAACTGATTACAACTTATTTATTGACAGCTGAGGTACCAAAACTTTTTATTTAGTAACAGACTTTGTCCAAACTTTTTATTTGTGCCACCCACGGTATCAAACCTTTCAAAATGTTGTAGTTGAAATCCAAATGGATGGTTTCTGTTAGTTTGACCAAATAATTGACATTGACAATAATTTTGACTAATTTAAAAAGGTTAAAATGGCAACTTTACTTTTTTTTTTTTTTTTTATATAATGCTTCTTAATTTTAATTATTTGATTTTAGTTATTTTATTATGAAAAAATGTAAAGTTATCATTTTAACCTTCTAAAATTAGTTAAAATTATTATCAACGTCAATTATTTGGTCAACTAAATGTTAAATTAACAGAAACTATCCATTTGGACTTCAGCTGTGACAATTTGAAAGGTTTGATACCGTTGGTGGCACAAATGAAAAGTTTGGACAAAGTTTATTACTAAATGAAAGGTTTGTTATCGCTACTACAATTATCCTGAGTTACAATTATCCAATTGACTAGCTACGTATTGCCCTTCATCTCGCTTACCTTACCCTACCCAACTCCACCATTGTCCAGACCATCCAAATCATTGCGTCGCCCTAGATCCACAATCGACTACTACCAACACCTTAACGCACCACAACTATAGGTTTTCTTCTCACCCAACCTCATAATATCTCACCTCCATACCCCACCACCTTTGACAAGCATAGAGAGAGAGAGAGAGAGAGAGAATGATTGCCATTGCAGCTTCCACATTCGACAACAGTGCACCTCACATCTACCGCACCAGAGTCACACCACCACCACTCGCAGATCTTTACATTGCACTACCACCGTGCAGATCCGCACCACTATACAAGTAACATTGCATCACAGCTATGATTGGAATTCGATTGTGTGTCGATCTACTACCGGTTGGAAGAGGGGAAGGCTATGACTGATTTTCCATTACAGTAGATGAAGCTTGTGGGTGGTTGCCAAGCTGATTAAGAGAGAATAGAGAAAGAGAGAGAGCAGATACATATATGGTAGAGAGAGAGGGAAAGGTAGAGATAGCTAGAGAGAGTAGCATCTTAGGATTCTTAGATATGTGGGTGAGGGTTTGGGTGTAGTGTGCATGGGTGGGGGTGTGGTCACTACCAAAAAAATGGGCACCACCGACCAAGGTTTCAACGACCAAATGAAAGTGGTCGCTATAAGACATGATCACCGACCACATATTGGTTGGTAAAAGTTTCGGTCTATTATAGTTGAATTAATTTTGTGATGCTCTTCAGCAACCACAGAATGGTCGCTAATGTAACTATTCAGCAACCAATTTTGTCTTGGTCGTTGGAATAGTTGGTGGGATGTATCCCGCCTATTTTTTTAGTTGTTTTAGTGACCAATAGCGTGGTCGTTGAATATGAGCAACCTTCAGCGACCACAATTTGGTCGCTGGTGCGGCTTTTTACCAACCAATACCATTTGGTCACTAAAAGACTTGGCGGGATGTATCCCGCCTAGGTTTTTCTAACTGCTTCAACGACCAACAACATGGTCGTTAAATATGAGCCTCCTTCAACAACCAAATAATGGTCGCTGGTGCGGCTCTTCACCAACCAACATCGTTTGGTCGCTAAAAGACTTGGCGGGATGTACCAAAATATCCCATTATTTTATCTCTTATTATTGTTCATTAGTTTAATCTCTAAAATATAAAAGGAAAAAAAAAAATAGAACCAACTATTTGCCCTAATCCTAATGCCCTCATTCTTCCGCCTCTCTCCTAATTTTAAAGAATCCTTCTAGGGTTCAAAATTACATCTCGAAAAGCTTGTATTCTCCCCTTTCGCTCTTGCTCTCCTCATCGCTTTAAGGTAAGGAAAAACTCAAAATTTTTTCTTTTCTTTGAAATTATTTCTGTAGCAAATTATCAAAAACAAGCACAATTTTTAATTTAATTTGTTCTTGATTGCATTCTGTCTTTCATAATTCCATTGCTTTGAAATCTATAATGAGCACAATTCTATATGTTTAAGTAAATGAAACTGAAATGGTAATTAAATTAATATAAGTTTAGTGTTGAAATAGTGCCGTGTTCTGAATGCAAAATTTGAGCTTCGAAAATGTGATTTCAGGTTAATATTGATTGGAACTTGATGACCATAAACCCGAACCCGACCTTTTTGGCCCGATGTGATCCAACCCACTTGGGCCCACCTACGGTCGAGGTTTAAATGAGTTCGGGCTAAGTAATAGGTCGGGCCATTGGCCCCTAGCCCACTTACCTTCCTTGACCTTAACGTACGACCACTACAAATAGCAGTCATATTCAACCACAAACTCCCAGCTTATTACAAATTCAAGTCTAACCCAAATTGTAGTGTTCTAATGCAATCTAAACACCTTCTATAACAAGGATAAGTGCCACAGGTGATTAAGTCCTTTTTGGACTCAACTTTCCACATCTATAAATACAGGACCAAGCATTATTCTTCAAGTACATGATCATTAATATTCAGAATACAATTTGTTACACAATTTCCTTTTCTGACTTAAGCATCGGAGGAGCGACGAAGACATACCTCGACGCCTTTGTTTCAGGTAAGAGATCATTCAGGTAACAATTTTTTGGTAGCATCATTGGCGCCATCTGTGGGAATCGCTATCAGAAGCCATGGTTAATACTAGTTCAGGACATCTCCCAGCAAGCTCATCCGCTCCCAACCAGTCTTCTCCCAACAATCGTCCGGGCCCCCAGGAGGTATCGTCAGGAGGACCACAACACCCGTCGGCAACAGTAGCTCCCGGAGCGTTTGAAGAACTCCGCCAACAAGTAGCTACGTTGACCCAACTACTGCAACAGAGAAGTACGCCCCCAGCATCGTCCCGCAGAGTGGTCTCATGGCAGACGATCGAGTCCCCGGCCCCAGTCATGGTGACGCCGGAACCTCAGATGCACAGTATGTGCCCATAAGTTCGAGATCGATTACTATGGACTCAGCAGACCTAGCGAGGATCATTCAGGAGAGAATCACTGTCGGAATGCTTCAGAAGTCCCATGCGACAACTGGTTTTACCCCCAACATACCATTCACCCCAGAAGTCCTATCATATCCCCTACCAGACTGGTTTAAGTACCCTCGGGTGAAGGAATATGATGGGACAACCAACCCCATAAATCATCTCAACATATACACGGATATCATGAACTTATAGGTCGCGCCCGACGCTGTAATGTGTAAAGCCTTTCCTCAGACACTCACAAACACAACCAATGATTGGTTCTTCACTTTGGAGCCCAACTCCATATCCTCCTTTTTCGACTAGGCTGACAAGTTCTCCTCCTTTTTTGCGAGTAGTAAGCACATTAGGAAGACAACCACGTCACTCATGCAGATGCAACAAGGACCCAATGAGACACTTCGCGGTTTCATGACAAAGTTCAATAAGGAAAGATTAATGATTCCAGATCTACATTTAACGGCAGCAGTATCCGCTCTGACGTATGCCGTAAGATGTGAGGCATTTAAAATGTCACTATCGAAGACCCCTCCCAAGTCAATAATCGACTTACTTACCCGGGTTGAGAAGTACATTAACATGGAGGAGACTATGTTCCTAAGAAGAGATGCCAAGCCATGCCATCGAAGAAGATTGATTTCAAAAGGCCACATGAGTCAAGCCAGCACATTGATCCTTTCAGAAGTAAGCCAAGGCAAGACCCATCCCCAACACCTTTCACTCGTTTGAACACAACCAGGTCCAAAATTTTGATGGAAATCAAAGACCTTAAAGAGCTGAAGTGGCCTCCTAGACTACGGGCTCCTCTCGAAGCCCGTGATAAAAGCAAGTACTGCGATTTTCACCGAGATCATGGACATACGACTGAAGGGTGCTTCTCTCTGAAGAGGGAGATAGAAGCTCTCATCAAGAGGGATTTCCTAGGAACCTACGTCGGTAATGACAAACGTGAGTGGAACGATCAAAATAAGGGTAAAGCTTCTGAAGACAGGAGAGATAAACAACCAACAATAAGAACTATCAATATCATTGTCGGAGGAATCGCATCAGAAGGGGACTCCAACAATAGGCATAAGCAGTACGCAAGGCAATATCCCTCGATCCTAGTAATAGGTCTGGCCATTTGTCCCTAGCCCACTTACCTTCCTTGACCTTGACGTACGACCACTACAAATAGCAGTCATATTCAACCACAAACTCCAAACTTATTACAAATTCAAGTCTAACCCAAATTGCAGTGTTCTAATGCAATCCAAACACCTTGTATAACAAGGATAAGTGCCACAGGTGATTAAGTCCTTTTTGGACTCAACTTCCCACATCTATAAATACAGGACCAAGCATTATTCTTCAGGTACATGATCATTAATATTCAGCATACAATTTGTTACACAATTCCCTTTTCTGACTTAAGCATCGGAGGGACGACGAAGACACACCTCGACGCCTTTGTTTCAGGTAAGAGATCATTCAGGTAACGATTTATTGGTAGCATTATTTGCACCGTCTGTGGGAATCTCTATCAGAAGCCATGGTTAATACAAGTTCAGGACATCTCCCAGCAAGCTCATCCGCTCCCAACCAGTCCCCTCCGAACAATCATCGGGGCTCCCAGGAGGTATCGTCAGAAGGACCACAACACCCGTCGGCAACAGTCGCTCCCGGAGCGTTTGAGGAACTCCGCCAACAGGTAGCCACGTTAACCCAACTACTGCAACAGAGAAGTACGCCCCCAGCACCGTCTCGCATAGTGGTCTCATGGCAGACGATCGAGTCCCCGGCCCCAGTCATGGTGAGGCCGGAACCTCAGATGCACCGCATGTGCCCATAAGTTCGAGATCGATTACTATGGACTCAGCCGACCTAGCGAGGATCATTCAGGAGAGAATCACTGTCGGAATGCTTCAGAAGTCCCATGCGACAACTGGTTTCACCCCCAACACACCATTCACCCCAGAAGTCCTATCATATCCCCTACCAGACTGGTTTAAGTACCCTCGGGTGAAGGAATATGATGGGACAACCAACCCCATCAATCATCTCAACATATATACGGATATCATGAACTTATAGGTCGCGCCCGACGCTGTAATGTGTAAAGCCTTTTCTCAGACACTCACAAACACAGCCAATGATTGGTTCTCCACTTTGGAGCCCAACTCCATATCCTCCTTTTTCGACTTGGCTAACAAGTTCTCCGCCTTTTTTTGCGAGTAGTAAGCGCATCAGGAAGACATCCACATCACTCATGTAGATGCAACAGGGACCCAATGAGATACTTCGCGGTTTCATGACAAAGTTCAATAAGGAAAGATTAATGATTCCAGATCTACATATAACGACAGCAGTATCCGCTCTGACGTATGCCACAAGATGTGAGGCGTTTAAAATGTCAATGTCGAAGACCCCTCCCAAGTCAATAACCGACTTACTTACCCAGGTTGAGAAGTACATTAACATGGAGGAGACTATGTTCCCAAGAAGAGATGCCATGCCATGCCATCGAAGAAGATTGATTTCAAAAGACCACATGAGTCAAGCCAGTACATTGATCCTTTCAGAAGTAAGCCAAGGCAAGACCCATCCCCAACACCTTTCACTCGTTTGAACACAACCAGGTCCAAAATTTTGATGGAAATCAAAGACCTTAAAGAGCTAAAGTGGCCTCTTAGACCGCGGGCTCCTCTCGAAGCCCGTGATAAAAGCAAGTGCTGCGATTTTCACCAAGATCATGGACATACGACTGAAGGGTGCTTCTCCCTGAAGAGGGAGATAGAAGCTCTCATCAAGAGAGATTTCCTAGGAGCCTACGTCGGTAATGACAAACATCAGTGGAACGATCAAAATAAGGGTAAAGCTTCTGAAGACAGGGGAAACAACCAACAGCAAGAACTATCAATATCATTGTCGGAGGAATCGCATCAGGAGGGGACTCCAACAATAGGCATAAGCAGTACGCAAGGCAATATCCCTTGATCTCGAGCATGGAACTAGGCAGTGTAGAGGACATCACCTTCGGATCAAAGGACTTGGAAGGCGTATCTTTTCCTCATGACGACGCCTTGGTCATATCGACAATCATTGCTAATTTCGAGGTAAGGAGAATTCTGGTGGACAATGGGAGCACAGCTAACGTGATCACATGAGGCTTTTGTTCAGATGGGTATTGCAACTGAATATCTCAAACTGGTAACTCCCCTTCAAGGTTTCGGGGGTGTTGTTGTTATTCCAGAAGGCGTCGTGGGGTTACCTCTTACCTTAGGATCAGAGGGGAGGCAGGTTACGCAAATCACAACCTTCCAAGTAGTTCGAGTTCTTATGGCCTACAACGCCATACTTGGAAGACCTTTGCTGAACATGATCAAGGCGATTGTCTCAACTTTTCACCTGGCAGTGAAGTTTCCTACTGGTAATAGGGTCGGGGTCGTTCGAGGAAGTCAAACTGTAGCAAGACGGTGCTATGTTGCCAGTGTCCATGAGATCAAAACAGACATCATGCAGCTTTTCGAGGTCGTGCTATACCTCGAGCATGGTAGAAGGCTCGCTTCGGTAGAAGAGATGGATGAGGTCGAGATCGGGCCAGGAAGGAAAGTCACCATCGGCCGAGATCTTGATGAAATGACTAAAGCCCAACTTATTAGTTGTATGACCCGCAACATCGATGTATTCGCCTGGAATGTTGAAGACATACCCAAAATTGACCCTGAAGTGGTGATACACAGGCTTAACATAAACCCATATGCAAAACCAGTGAAGCAAAGGATGAGGTTGTTTGCGCCAGAATGGCGGGAGGCCATACGAGAAGAAATTGCAAAGCTGGTTAACGCGAGATTTATTTGGGAAGTCCAGTATCCTGATTGGCTTGCTAATGTTGTTCTTATCAAGAAAGCTAATGGGAAGTGGCGACTCTGCATCGACTTCACAGACCTAAACAAGGCATGCCCCAAGGACAACTATCCCATACCTCGAATCGATAATCTTGTGGATAACACCTCAGGTCATAAATATACAGTTTTCTGGATGCCTTCTCTGGGTATTATCAGATTCTTATGTCAAAAAAAGATCAGGAAAATACCTCGTTTATGGCTGATTCAGCCATTTACTGTTAAAGAGTCATGCCATTCGGTTTGAAGAATGCAGGAGCTACGTATCAAAGACTTGTCAACAAGGTCTTTGCCAACCTCATAGGTAAGAAGATCGAGGCATACGTGGACGACATGGTGGTTAAAAGAAAGCATGTGGATCATCATATCTCCGACCTTGAGGAGGTCTTTGCCACTCTACGAAAATATAAGATGAAGCTGAACCCTACGAAATGTGCATTTGGAGTAGCATCTGGCAAGTTTTTAGGATTTATGATCACACATAGGGGGATGGGGCCAACCCTGACAAGATCTAAGCCTTGGTATCTATGGAGCCCCCGAATTGCAAGAGAGACATCCAGAAATTAACAGGTCGGGTTGCGGCTGCGGCCGACAAATACTTCCCATTTTTCAAGGTTCTAAGGGATAGCCGAGGTTTTGACTGGAATAAGGAGTGTAATTTAGCCTTTCAGGAATTGAAGCAGACATTAGCAGTACCTCCAGTTCTTACCAAGCCAGAACCCGGTGATTCGTTGCTATTATACATGGTCGTTTCCGATAATGCGGTACGTGGGGTGTTGGTGAAGGAAATTGGAAAGGTCCAGCGACCCATCTACTATGGTGCTCCGCGAATGCAGTTAACATATTAATTTAGCGTAAAGCCGTGCTCCGCGCATGCAACAAACATATTAATTTACCATAAGGTCGTGCTTCGCGCATGCAGCTAGT
>CAIGRB010029787.1:13809-25370 GCA_903798255.1 Fraxinus quadrangulata | reverse complement strand
ATATTTTTCAAGGTATTTGTTATATTTTAAAATACTTGTTTCGATTTTTTACCTTTGAAAACATATTTTACGTGTAAAACGTTTTTGCCATAATTTTTTTATCATAAAACCAAAAATTGAGTTCGTCTTGATTCATTGCCAAATATTAAAATGTTTTACCTTTATATAGGATTGTACAATGTCTAATCGTCTTGACTTTGTCGTTCTTTTGACTCGTATCTTGATTTGCATATTTTGTGAATCTTTAAGTTCTAATTCGATCGTCGCATGCAAGTTATATTGTCTTGAATTTCGCGTCTTCAATTTTATTGATTTGCAATAGTCACTCTAGACACTCGAAATCAATTTGTTAGAAATAAATGAAATTTGTTTGTGATAATCAAAACGAGATGTCAATCATAGTTCAACAAGCTTTGCTACCTGGTGTGTATGGCAGATTGTAGGATTTGGTCGACTAGTCAAGACATATACCGTCTGATATAGACTTCTATCACACCTACAAAAATTTTATTTTTATTCTGGTGACTATGGTATAGGTTATACCAGTAAATGTCATTATTCAACGATAGTTAAATTGTCGTTTGGCCTCTCAAGTCAATGTTGCTTAGAGAAAGAGACCATCTCCCATTTAGTTACAGATAGTATAATGTCCGACTAGGTGTGGGATTACTTTTCTAATATATTTCAAATACAACTTTGGTCGGGTAAGGGAGTGCAACGTCAATTTAGATATTGAGATTCTTAGGCCAGTTTATTTGATGTGGTCATATTTACACTTAATTTCTCTTTTAATCTTTCGAACTCTATGACCTAACGAGGAATGATATGAAGCACAAGGATAACACTTTGGAACTTCGACACATCATTTGTAGGATCTACAATACAATCTCTCTACTTTACACATGTCGTTTATTTCAATTTGTCCATTGGTGAGGGGATCTAGACATTGTCCCAAATTTCGGTATCTATCTGAAACTTTCTTGCATCCCTATGAAATTGAATCCAAATTTGCCTAAAATCGAAGAGAATTACGGTTTTATTTTCTGTAGTAAATGATTTTACATTTTTTACCCTAGATGGATAGGAAAAATGATGCAGACAAGGAGATATTGAAGGTGGACGGTGTGGAAGAGATGGTAGAAAAGACTAACGAGAGGTGATTGAAATCAACTCTGAGGTTACAAAGATAGTGGAATAGGAGGTGTCGGAGATAGTGAGAAGTGGGTGATAGAGATGATGTCAAATCCTAGTAAGCAAACGACTGAGGTAATCAAGACTGAAGTATTGGGCAAGAGGATGAGATTACGATCATAACATGTTATTTCTTCGTTCACAACTAATATGGTTGTGAACTTTCCATTCAACTTTATTTGACACAAAAATATAGTTTGGGTACATGCTGCTTTCCCAAAATTAGCTTTGTAATAATGATAGAATATGTGTGAAATAGAAACCCTTCATGCATAATGATGACGAATCCATGTACACGTGAAAAACTCTCCAATTGAAATTTTCCACACGTACAAGTGTAATCATTCAAGTTCACAACATATCTTAAGTTGTTTCCACTCCAAACTCGTCTAGGGGCTCTACCAACACCTTTTTTATCACATCGGGATCTTGAAATGTTTTAATTCCATTTTCGAGGTTAACATGCATGTATATATTGGTGAATCTGCACATTATGAAATCCTTGGTACAACTTGCTGTGGATGTGCTCGATCATCGTAAAAACCAATAATTCCATTTCTTTCTATGAATACAACTATTACTCATTGTTTGATATCATCATATTGTACCGAATTCTTGTAAAGTAAGATAGTGTCCATTGTTCAACTCTCATTCCAATTGAATATCCACATGTATCTTCTAGTTTACTATGTATCTCACCCATATACTTATTGAAATCTGCAAAACTGCATGCCTCCGTCGCTCACCTAAACATTCACATGATCTCGATTATTCGAGACTTGATTTTCACAATCAGCTACAAAAGTAAGGTTCTCTATATTCCCCGATACTTTTCCCAGCTTTGTGAATAATCAATCCATCGGTTCATCATTCTCAAAATTGATTATACCGAATGCAAAAATATAAATTTAATTGTTCGCATCTTGAGATGCAATAGTATCATACCTTTGAGTTTAAGCTTTAAAGGTGTTCCATCGACTAGAATTAAGCATTACATTAAAGAGTTAAATCCTCAAATGCATTGTTCTAGAGCCATGAAAAAGTATTTGAAGCGGTTGTTGACATCGTTCTCAATAAAGATTATCGAACCATAATTAGTTCTCTTCATTTTATGATAATAAGTGTCCAATTTAGCATGATTCTGTTTGGGTGAATCCAATAAATCCTTTAATTTTCATTCTTTAGCCATTTTAGACCTTCTAGTAGCTTATGACTACTATAAACACCCAATGGATGTCGTGAATGATGTCTACAAGTCTATAAATTGTTCTTGGTTCTGGAAACTTGTGCAACATAGCTTACAATAACCCGTGATCTTATTTTTATGTGATCATTGCGATGAATACCGACTGAGCAACTTTGTTCGATTTCATAACGGTGAACTATAAAGAAATCAATCGTGTTAAACTTTGTTGTTCATGAATTCCATTGCTATCTATATAAATAATTGTGTAGGTAGTCCCGTTTCATTTTTTCACTTTGAACTTGAAGTTGTGTTTTATTGCAATCATTTGCACAATTTCCTGAAGATTTTTCTTGGTGTCAAATAGATGGTTAACCTACACTGTCATTCGAGAATAATATATGAAGTTTGAGAAGATCGTAAACTGGGTCCATTATGAGAGTTTTCACATGACTCGTGTCCATGGGTAGATAAAGCAATGGGATCTAGTTTTTAAATGAAATTCCCTCATTATCTTAGACTATCTCGTGGGATCAATGCGTGACAATGAGATCCTAATGTGTAGCAACTAGCTCCGGAATAACTATATCATCCTCCCGACAATCTCTGTTGTGTCCAAAAAGTCAAGCATATTGTGATTCATTTCATCACTTGCTTCATGTTCATTCTTGACGATATCCTTCATCTCAAGACTTATGCAAAGATGAGCATGATTTATTGAGTTGAACTAGTCACCTCACTTGCAAGTCAAAAGTATTTTTTATCGATGGAACTAAGAAATGTGAATTGACAGGGGCAAAAAAAAAAATTCGAACTCCATCTCGTATTCAGAGGAATTGAGGAGGTTTTATAAATCATGATCCACGTCTATATATGATATAGATTAGCTAATATATGAAGTGCAACAATACCTTAGAAACTCACCAAAGTAACTGTTGCAAGGAGTGCCAAATCCGTATGTAATTCCTTTTTGAAAAAAGAAGAACTCACTTTCTTTGGAGTAATAAAACTATTCCAATTACAATACTAGAATTGCAATAAATACGAAGACGAAGCGTCTTTTACACAATAGAAAAGAGTTTAAACCAAGATTTTCAAATGTATGGGATGGGGTATTATTATATCTAGCACAAAATTTAAATGTGAAAAATTGTCCTCTAAAAAAGGAAATATATAAAAGATTGTCTATTTAACCATTATAGACTACGTTTTTCCATAAATTTGCATAGATTTTATCTGAACATGCTAAAATAAGCCAAAATAGCATTTAACAATTAAATGAGACTCAAAATAATGAAATCAAAACTAACTAAATGCAAAAAGCTGTGAATTTACTTACATACTCAAAATATTGAAAAACAGGCTTCTAATCAGTGTTCACGAGATGCTTGTATTGAGTTTTGAAGATATGTATGAGCAAATAGAATAGAAATTAGTGTGACTTTGGTATTGGAGGAGAGACTTTGATGAAGAATGAAAGAGCCGTTGATTTGTTTTAAATTTAAATTGGATTACTATGAGAAATTTTCGTTTGTAATTGGAAGGATGTCTAATGCGTTTTTACCTTTATCTTATTTTAGTAATTTTTAAACTTGCAGATAGGCATTTTTTTTTTCTCTCTCTTTGAAAGAGTCCCTTAACGCTTTAAACTTCTGTTTGATAACCATACTTTAAAAAAAAAAAAAAGGGGGAGTTTTGAATAGTGATTTTTACGTGCAGAATCTTTTATTGTGTGAATGTATAGTTGAAAATAAGTATGTAGAAAAAAGAGTTTGAAAAGTATGGTTATCAAACAAGACTATTATAAGTTAAGCTTTGTTTTCTAATTGACACATTTGACTAGACCATTTAGCCTCTTTCCCCTAACTATTAAAATGCTTATGAAGGTGCTTAAGGATAATGCCACATAAGATAAATTTGATACATACAAACAATATTGATTTGAATTACTCATCTTAACAATGTTGACATTTAAGATAAAGCTCTCCAAGTCTTAATGATATGAAACCGTCCAAAAGCATCTTAAATACGCAAATGAAAAGGTTATGATCATTCAATTACACGAACAAGCCAATAACATCGGAATGAAACTGAATTTTCTACTTCTAGCCTATTAGAAGAAATGAGATTCAGCTTGTGTCGAGACAACATTTTTATACTGGCAATAAGAATTTTACTTCTACTAATTCACCCTTTTTCTGATACTCGAAATGGGCTTCAAACCATGTTTCAATGCAGCTTTCCATACTATGTCGATTCTGTCAATGTCTATGGCCCCGACCTCATGGTGAGTCCAACCTTCCAAATAATGAACCACTCCACCGGCATGGCAGGCGTGCACTACTCCTCTTTCCATTGTATACTGCACCAAGGTTGCGTAGTATTAGCTATTTTGAGACGCATTTTTAAGTTCGGTCCAGCATTCTATATCACGTGCTTAAAGATTTTAAATATTTAATTTTTAAAAGAAAATAGTATAAGATGGTTTACTTCACAAGCTCCTAGCCCTTCAACATCCTCAGGCAACTGCATGGCAGCAAGAGTACCATAAGAGCAGTCTCTTCTAGATCCACGAATTGCTGGAACCACAAACTGATAAAATTTTGCTCCAGATGGGGCAAAACTTTGCTGGCCTGACGTGATCCACTTGCCAACTATCCATGTCTATAAGAAAGATATCATATTTTGAGTCAAAATTTCTATGATTTTTGGCCTGACTATATCAAAATAAAAAGAAAAAAGTAACGTCCAGGAAATTATATATTTCCTTAAAATTAATCTTATTTAATTTCATTGCTATGATCTACATACCTTACAGTTTTGTGCTGCTTGATACTTGGTCACCTGGACTAAGTAGTTCTGACAATCAGCTGGTGCTTCTTTCTGAATTTTTAGAAATCTTTCAGTGGATAGAGTCAGCATCTGCAACATTACATGTAAAATTCAGTTTGATTAATTACCGTAAAAGATCTTTCACCTCCCTAATTGTGCACACAATGCATAATACTTCCAGGAAATTAAGATAAAACCAATGTCTGTGATGGATGATCAATGAAGTTTCAAAAGGCTCCATACTATTCCATAATTATGAGTACTTTACTACTATTACACGTGTTTCACGTACCAGAACTCGGACTTTTTTTCTGCAAAGAAAAAGGGCAATGGCTCTTCCAAGTTTGGAAGTGGCTCCAGTCAGAAATACTTCGGTCACATCCTCAGGAATCTCATGGAGGATCGCGGCAGCTGTCAAGGTATTACCATGGACCACTCGAACCTTGAGGTTCGGGTGCTTGTCCACGAATAGAGTCCCACCTCCATTCAGAGCCTCATTCTACATTCAGACATACCAAAACTGATTAGGCCTGTAGTTAACAATTGATCACTAGGGTTTAACAAGTCCCTTATGTGCAGGACTATCATGAGAGAGAAGTGACCTTATTTAAAGCAGCAAGGCTAATAACTTTAACTCCCAATCTATCAGCCCTAAGAATTGCCTCTTCTATTTGTTTATTGATGCCTTCTGCAGCAAATGGCAAGAAATACTGCAAGAATAAATTAAGCTAACCAGTTAGTAGCAATTTTCATGACAAACTGATACACTAATTTAGATAAAAATTTATCAGTATTCCTACAAACCTGGAAACCAAAACGAGGGACAATCCAGGTTTGGTGCAACCGATTCCTAAGGTAGTAAAATGAGTTTAAGAATGTCTTAGACTTGGCCCACATAATTAGCATCGCCAGAAAAGAAATTGGCAATAACGGTTTCAAATGAATTCTTGTATGGTAAGGCATAGATGATATAGATCTCATCACGAAAGGCGCGTGCATTGCCGATGACATGTCCACTACATGTGCTAAAAACACGAAATCGGGAACTCTAGAGTTTTTACCTGCATTTTCAAGTGAAATTGACCAACTTACAATTTTTTTTATTATTATTTTTTTTCCACGATATAAAAATTGAAGTCCATTAGAATGAATTTGTTTCGTTCGCATGTGCTGATTACAGATCATTGACAAGATAATTATTTACCTGAATCTAGACTGATTTTCTTGTGCATGTCCCTCGATTTGCTGTTCAAAGTGTTTCCCAGTGAATCAAAAAGAGGCATGAAAAGGCAATAATTGGTTCCCATTTCAACATGATGTAGACTATGGTATCTGCAGATATCACCATATTTACCCGGAAAAAATGAATCAGAACATAACCCTTCAATGAACTTTATGAGTATAGAAGACAAACAGGCAACTTCTATATGTCACTTACGTTGGGGTATAGACGATATATCTAAGAAATGGGATCTTATCAAATATCTGATGGGGAATGATTTCGACATTGGAATGACCTAAACATATCAGCGTGTCAAAGATCAACACATAGCCATAGATCAAGCTTATCGATCCATATCCTAGCACAAAAGAACCAATGATCGGAATTCCAATCACAATTGTCAACAAAAGATGCTCCAAAAATGTAGCATGTCCAGCTGCAAAGGACCAAATGTAAATGCATAAGTCAAAATAATACAAACAAGCAAATAATAAATATGAACAGTGAATTTTTATTTATTTATTTTTTTTTTTTAAAACCTGAATACTGATGTTATAATTGAGTGACAAGTGACAACAGTAAAAGAGTTGACAGAAAATTAAAATGGATATTAATTGCCTTATCTATTACCTGTATAGACTTGTGGTACAGCTGATGAATGGTGCACTGCATGATAATGGGTGAAAAGATACTTATTTTCATGAAAACACTTATGTATGTAATAGTAAAGGGGCTCTGAAACCACGACGTGTAGCATTAATGCTACTATGATTCCCTTTTTGTTCCATACACCAAGTGTTTCAAGATCTGAAAACATGGAAAACCCTAAAGCAGCTACAATAGCTTGAAGCAAGATAAAATTGTCCCTGCACAAATAAAAAGAAGAAGAAAAGAAGAAAAAACACAATAAATTATAAAAATGGGGAAAAATTATGCTAGCAAGATATTGATTTTTACCAGTGCCATTCTTTGTCAATCTGTTTAAACTCAACTCCTTTTTTGATAATCACACGATTTCGCGTAAGGAAAAGCATGTTAGCATAAGAAGTCCACGCTTGATACATGAAACCTCTAAGCAAACATAAAGTTATGATATGTAGACACCAATTAGGGTTCTTGATGGTTTCATCTTGATATCTTGTGTAAAGGATTCTTGCAAGAAAAGGTCCATAAAGCATGTACTGTTACCAAAAAAATATTTGTGTATCAGAATTTATAAGATAATTACAGAGGATCATAAATAATACGATTTATACACTAATCCTAGGTTTTTTGTAGTGAAATGTACCTTAAAACTGCCTAAGATTTCCCATGGCCAAGCAGACAAAGGTGCAGCCATGTTTGCAGTAAACAAAAACTTCTTGATCTCAACTTCTTCTCTTTGGAAATGTTTTCCAGCAGATGAAAACGATGGATTCCAAGTGTCAGAAAATCAAAGATTAGCCATGTATAAGATGAGGAAGAAAGTGTAGTTATGCTAAATGAAGCACCTGTTTCTTTCTTTCTTTAGCACACTTTTATGGTAGGCAAAAATGGAGCATTCATTCTTGAGCTATGTACCTACTTATAAAGACGGTAGGTAGCCACCCGGGGCACATCCAAGTTGGCAAAGGCTCAACAATGCTGGGCTTGCAATCAAAGGATGGGGAGTTCGAATTCTGGATGGAGCTGCTGAGTGATATAATACTCATTTGTGGGTGGAGCAGATTGGTGATGTAATATTCATGGAGGAAGGTTTCCTTGGGGCCAAGAGTATAAAGAGTGCACGGACCCTGATCAACTTGGGCATATACCGCGATTTACCTCCGCCCATTGCTGATGGGCCGGTGATTGGTGGTCCAGTACAGAGTTCGGCGTAAGTTGGGATACCTGAGTATCAAAAAAAAAAAAAAAAAGGTAGGTAACAAATAACATTTTTAGACAATAAGAACTTACAATAATCAAACCTAGAAACAAACTAGACTCGTTGATTTAATTCCTGCAATCTCCAAGATCCGTTAGAAAGTCCTTCACTCACACCTACTCCCGATCTTCTGGAATTGTCTATATCATGTGGAACACCAAAAACACCTCGTTCTTGTACTCTTCATATATTTTTGGTCCAACATCTCCCAATCTTCAACAACCTCTAAAAGGTATTGAGAAAATATATTCCTGATGATATCTAGAAAGTAGGTGTTTTGGATTATATGAAATTTGATGTTTTTCTCAAACTTGTGGTTGATTGATCTTAAAAATGAAAAGGTTAAACTAGATTTTTGGATATGTTCTTAGGTTTTGAAATGATGTTATGAAACTGTAAAATAATGATCAACCACTGCCAAAAACGTACTGGGTATTTATAATAGAATGTGTTAAGGTAGTATATGATAGATAAAAGTATTGAAAAATGTAAATTAGGGTTTCTCAAAAAATACCATCGCTCGAGCGCCAAACTAGCAACATGCGAGTGAGAGGTGCGTCACTCGAGCAGGACGACAATGATTCTGACTTGGACAACTTTTTTTTCTTGTTCTATACTCAAACCCAAAGACTCCTAATTAATCTATAAAACCCTCAAAAAGACTCATTGACTTTTATGACAATCATATTCTTTTATGATAATCATTTTGTCTAAAGAATTGTTAATACAACTAAAAACCTAACACATTCAACTTTTTATTTCTTGAATTAACTTTTTACAAAAATGTTAGAATCACAAGTCTTTTATAGGCTTTAGAAAGCTTGTACCTAACTTAATACATGTATTCACCATTATTACATTCTTCCTCCTATAATAATTCTTGAATATATCGAAGTACATGAATCAACTAGTACATGAATTCATGTATAATACATGTATCTCAACTATACATGATTGTTGCGAAGCCTAGAACGTGAAACAATTTAATTTATAATTAAGTTTATATTTCTAATTCCCTCTTAAACTTGATTTATGGTAACTCCGAGAAAACTTTGAAAATTCACAAATGCATCGATCTTCAATGGCATGGTGAAAATACCAACAATCTGATCTTGAGAATACAAAACTTTAACTCCATTTATTGTTTGTCAACACAATCTAAAAAAAAATGATCGTAGGTAACAAATAAGAAAGATGGTAGGTAACAAATAACATTTTTTTATCTATTATATGTAAAGCCTTTCATTAATCTTCGTACGTGATGGAAATTATTTTTTTATCTAAATTGTCAAAAAGTTTCCTCACGTGCACTTCATACTTATATTATCATCAAAAGTTCATGCACAATGTTCATATATGGGTGTATCAATGCATGAATCATTGCATCTGTCTACTATGCTACCGTTTAAAGAAGGAGATCTTTCAAGTAGATCTTTAGTTGATGTTTCCGCAAAAAGGCAATGCTAAGGCATGTGGACGAGCGTTTAAAAATACCTTTTAATGGATGAACGTCAAAATTTTAGGCTATTCCAACAAATTCAACCGTTTCCGCAGCTTGAATCTTGTGTAATCCATCGATACGTGCAATATCATTTCAAGCTTATCAGATCACTTGACCGTATAAATAAAAATTTAAATGCTTATAAAAAGATAAATTATTTATTTAAATTAGTGTAACGTATTTAAGTTTTGCAACAGATTGACGGTCGTCAATATTCAACAGGCTGATATTTAGTTTCTTGGCTTGTACAATCAGTCGGTGGGGGTGGCAGCAGAATTTAATGTTCCAATTTATAATTTGAATGTGGTAGAGAGGGATGGGCTGGCAGCTGGGTTGTACTGCAATCAGAAATTAAACTCTAATAAATTTGTCATCTTCGGTAGGCAAAAAATGGTCCAAATAAAAATGAGGGTACTTTTGAAATTGACCCGGTCAGAGTGCCTAATTTTTTTTACTTTCAACTTCTTCATATTTCCACGATGGTCTATTTGATGGAAAAAGCCAAAAATGTCATTAAATATATAAAATAATTACAAAATATTATTTTGTTTAAAAGACAATACTACCCTTTAGTTAAATAAAAATCAAACACTTCCTATTTAAAATTTTAATTGTTCAATTATTTCGACATGGATAGTTAATGTAGATAAATTTTTTAAATAGATCTATAATTTTTTAAAACATGAACGAGAAAAAAAAATGCATCTACGTCTTTTAGATGAAATTGATCTGGTGAAAAAGAGCCTGATGGCTGTTTAAACAACCGATCGATTGTTTAAATAACCAGCAAATAGCCGGCTGTTTGAACGGCTACAGTCGAGTTAAACCGGATGTTAACAGTCGAACAGCGACTGTTTTAGCTATTAACAGCCGACTGTTTCGACTGTTTCGCCTATTTTTTCATATATTTTTTTGTTAATTCATGTTAAAAGTCAAATTTTCAACTATGTATTTTCTTTTAAAAAATCTGTTTCATCTTGCAGATATGATTGTAATGTCATTTTTTCTTGTGACTTCGAATTGGATGAGAAAAATTAATGAGCATGGAGATGAACAAGCGATAAACGTGGTGGTGACCTCGACCCCGCCTCGGGCACCTCTACTTCCATCGGGACAATCTTCGCTGGTGCCCATAATGACTGTAATGCAGCATCTTGCCATAACGGTGAGTGACCTCGATCTCCATCACCCCATTCGCCACCCTCTCCATCATCCCATCCATCACCCCATCTGCCACAATCTCTGGTACTCGGACGCATGGCCACTACATAGCCTCAGAGCGCTACGACCTCATCTTGAAGGTCTACGACGTGGCCACATAGCAATCTAACATCATTAAATAGATTGTCGAGCCTACCTACCAACTGTCGTCCTAGATCGTCCATCCTTCATGTTAACTCTCGTCCAGCGCGCTCATCTTCTAATAAAAACAAGACAGAGATTATTTTACATCGATACTAATAAAAAATTAAATGAATTACAGACAAAAATGAAACAAAAATTTTTTTATAAAGTTGTTTAATTTAAAATTGAAATAAGTCAACTTAAATATAAATATTGTTTAATTAAAGGAAACGAAAATAAAGGAAAATAAAAAAGAAAAATGAATATTTCATTTTAATAATTATCAATTTCAAATTCTTAATTTAATGATATATATAAAAAATTCAAACAAAAGGAAATTATTAAAATTAAATAAAGAATATAAATATTATTTAATTAAATTTGA
>CAIGRB010029761.1:69950-80213 GCA_903798255.1 Fraxinus quadrangulata | reverse complement strand
TTGATAAGCGGTGAACATATTTCAGTGTGCTCGCGTGAAAGTGATTTTTTTTTTTAAAGAATGTATGGTTAAACGGTAAGGAATAATATTTGAAAATGTGAAAAATGATTATTTTTTAAGAATGTGTAGTTGAAAATGAATATGGAGAAAAGTAATTTTCAAAAAATCACCCCACACGGCACGAGCACCTAAACTCAGAGGAGAAAGACTAACCAAATGCTGCTATCAAACAGAGAGTAAAGAAAGCCAACTTAAGTGAAATCCTCTCCATGTTCAAGTGTTGATTGGAATCTGTTGGTTCAAATGGACAATTTATAAAGGAAATATAAGTCCAATAAATCAAAACAAAAATTAATTAATTAACTAAAAATAAAGAAATAAATATATAAAAAAAAAGGTTTGAGACCAACTGAAATATTTAAGGTGGGAATAAGACCACAGCAACAAAAATCCAACACTTCCTTTCCACTATCAGGGTCCACTCTATTTGGACTTTTTGAACGGATTTTTTCGAGTAAATAAACCCTTAGCCGGCAGTCGAATTTTAGCAATAAAAAAAGAAGGTTTAATTAAATTTATACTCTTTAATTAGGGGATTAGGATTGTCTTTGCTACACTCATGACTTCTTCAAATTACTAAATAGAGTTAAATTAAATACTGCGTAATTTTAAATTTTAGTTCGATTCTTGACGAGTATCAATATTCTCAGAATCAACTCATTATACTGGAATCCCCTCTCCTTTCAAAAGTTGCATAAATCTCTATTAAACCACGTTAGTTGTTCTTTTCGCTCTCGAGTAATGAATAAGCTCTCCTTGCACTTTTTTTTTTTCAAAAGTATAAAGGAAGTCTATATAGGCTCTGTCAAATGCGCAAGTGAACAACGGAATCTTGAAGCTTTTGAACTTGCTAGAAGCAAACGAGTAGATTATGATAGATTGATCATGTTATTCAAAAAAGAAATAAGTCGTGTTTGACATTCATTTCTTAAAATTCATTTTTTTCCTAATTCGATTTTAGTCATATATTTCGTAAATGATAAACACACAACTTTTATCAATTTCTCAACCACATATTTTATGAAGTTTTATCAAAATCTATTAAAAATATTTTTTTTATCAAAACCAAACATAGGCATAATTAGTTGTCTCAAGACAATTGCAAAATACAAAGAAAATTGTTTACCATTTCAAACTTGGATATATATATATATATGATGAGCAATATTGGACAAAAGGAAGAGAAGAAAGAATAGAATTTAACTACGATGGATCGGACAAAATGAATTATTGATTAAAAACAATAGATTGAACTACAATATCCATTATTCATTTGAAGATTCTCAATTCTCAATGTATAAAACAAATATAACAGGACACACTGCAAATTGTATACTATTTCAAACTTTTACTTGGACTTGTACTGTAATAATCTTCAAAATTCAATACTTGATCTATAATTCTGATTAATCACTTATATGAACTATTATCCTACAAGAAAGAAAAACTAACTTTCGTATTACAACCGATGTGTATCCTATATAAATTACACTGCTAGTTCTCTACAAAGTAGATAGTGCGGAAATACACACAAACAGACATACAAAGAACTGAGTGAATGGCCGTTGACCACCTCAGTTCTCAAGACGTGATATGTATAACGATGTATGGAAAACTCAAACTTGAAGCCATTAGTATCGGAACTTTTGTGTTGCATCATCGGTTATCTATTCTCTTGAATAATAGGAGAAGAGGTGATATTATCTGTCTCGCCACCAGAGGTCTTCGACTTAATATATGAACGAGCTACCTCTAACATTATATCCACTTCTTTCTTATACTGCGAGGTTGGAAGTTGTTGAACTTGTTGTAGAAATTAATCAATAGAATAATTACATGCGAAAAGGGTAGATCACAAAAGCAATACATACCTCGTTGATTGCACCAGCTTTTATTTTTGATTGCATCATGCACCATTTCTTGAAATGTGCACCTGTGAGGATTGTGAAAATATTAAAAATCTAGTCATTAAGATGAATAAGTCGTAATGATCACAATAATCAAAGAGGATGTGAGCAAGCCGAAGTGTTTAAAGGGATTAGAATGGACAATGACATGCATAACGATAATGTAAAAAAGACAAAAATAGAACACGAATGTAATTAGTTTGATGAAGTTGATCAAAGCATCAGCATGAAATGATACGCTGAAGTTGGTTATGGAAAAAAGAACAGCAGATGGGAGTAGTTCAAGTAATTTAAATCCAACGACAGACCAAAGTGAACGGAGTTCAGTCATGGATTCCAACTCAACTGAAAACATGGTGCAATGAGAAGGCAGATCGAAACATAACAAATATGCTTAAAAGAAAAAACCGACATTCACTTCTGTACATTATTCCAATGAAGAACATAGTTTCTATATTAAGAGCCTTCACAAAAAGAATATCAGTAATTTATTCAGTATGGTATAACTAACACTGAATTCTTCAATGTATTCAGGGTCTATACAAATCAAGTTCGCAGTTCAAGAAAAGGAATAATAAACGATCTGGGGAATACCTATGCATATGTGGGCCGCCCAATGGACTTATCAGTCTAATATTGAGCTAAACGATCTGGGGAATATCTAGGCATATGTGGGCCAACCGATGGACTTACTGGTCTAATTATTGTCTTTCGTATTTAGTCGTAACTGATATAGCAAAAGTGTGCGTGACTATATTGCTTGAATTTTAGTTCATATAATCAGTTATTATCATTTCATTGGAGATTACAGTTTAGCTCAAGGCTTAAATGTTGTTAGCATACTGGACCTGGTTTAGAACATGTGGAAACAGTTTAGTTGGGGCCCAGGTAACGTAGGTTTTTAGGTTTCAAGGTAATCGAAATGATGGGCTTGTTGTACAGTATAAAATATCCTTTTTTTTTTTAATGGTTTATTGAAACTATTGTAAATTATACCAAACGAACTAAAATCTAATTTTAATCCAAGTCAGAGTTAACAATTAATTTAACCACATATTTCATGGAACCTACAACTTTTCAATCATACATTTAATCAACTTTTATTAAAATCTACTAAAAATCTTATTTTAATTCCCACCAAATAGGGGCTAATGTATTGTGAACATATGTATATTTGTTTTAAAAAATTAAATTTATTGTTGTGTTTTTTCAATCCAACTAGCAGTTAATATGATTTTACACTACTCTGTTGAGCTACTTGATTAACATTATTAGATATAGAGAATTAACAGCTTGGATGGGACTATTAAAGGTAAGATGCCACTTGACTAGAGTGTTCAAGCCGAGTGTGGATTTAATCCTCCATTTGAAAAGAATATATAAACAGTATAATTTATGAATAAATAGAAATGAGTGATAGACAAGTAGGTACTACTTGTGAGACGATATGGTTGAAAATGAAATATGACAATTTATAAAGTTTGTCAAACGGAGGCTAAATCATTGAACTCATCTAACCAAGATGAGTTAGCTGGCCTTAATTCCACATAAATTCACCCATTGATGGGTGAGGATGGTAATAACTGATAAGAGTAATGTAGACAAAAATGATTCTCGTTTTGAGATAAACAAAGGGAAGACAGAGTCAAGAACCTAAGGTTAATTGTGTAGATTACTGCCGTAAGTTTGCCAAGTTGACAGACGAATACTTTATTATCCATAAATATGTAACAAAGGCATCCACCAACCGACATTGCAATGGCTAAATGTGTGGATTTTGATGCACATGTCACATTTAATTTAAGCAACCAATATGTATTTGCCAGATTTGATATATGTTGTAGGTAAACCTCCAGTAGATGTAGCGTTAAACAAGCTGAAAAACTAAAACACCAAAGCATTAAGAAACAGCAGAAACTTACCAACTTTAATATCCAAAGTGCACGAGGACTCAGAGTTTGTATCCAATGACCATCTACAATGAACCTGACACAGTAAACATATTTACTTGAGAGATAAACAGAGGGCAGAGACATTAAGAAAGGATGGATACCACATACAAAATAAAATAAAGAAAAACTATCATTCACCACCTGATCCTGAAGCTAGAGATGATACAATATTAATATTCAAATATGTTCATGAACTTCATGTATAGACAAAAAAAAAATGTAAAACTGATTGAATAAATGTGATACGTACCTCGAAGTATGAACCAAATGGAACATCATGTGCCTGTTGTACAGTCTCAAACACCTAATAAAATAAAAATTATCACCCTAATGGCCCAAGAAACTACTGGAATAAATTGATAATACAAAACAAATGGTCTCACTAGTGTTTTCTTATCTGCTTTCAAGATAGCATGCTGCCACTCTGTCATTGCTGTATCCGGAGGGCACATGGGACTGTTACACAAGGATCTAAAAGTAATCTCTCTGACTTGACCATCATACTCATCAGCAGCATGCCACTGACCCATCTGAAGTTAGCATAACGGAAATTTGAGATGGTTTATTGAAGATACTAAATCCAGTGAATTAGAAAATTGTAGACATAAGAGTAGGTTTGCCCTCTGCATAGTTGTAGAAATAATTGAGGAAGGGTAAAAAATTTCTATTATAACAATTTGATCTATTCTTCAAGATTTGGATGCAAATCATACTTTTTCTTTTTCTCTTTTACCTACAAGATGCAGATTATGGTGACCCTCTGCCAGCCATCTATTGCAGTCCATTAGGGTCTGCGTAAAGCTTTAGGCTTCAAAACCAAGGAGGGCATATGCAAAGTGAGTCGCGAGCAATTGTTAACTACATAAATGTGTTCTGTTATTTTTTTGTGTGCATTGTTGGGGAGGTGTTTTGTTGAGTAGTTGGCATGCTAGTGTTTATATTGACAAGAGTCTTATATACAACTATCCAACTGTTCTTATTGACCAAAAAAGAAAGCTAGAATGATTTTCTTAAACCAGTAATCGAGACGAAGTATGAATCATTACAAAAATAGAATTTTGAAATGAAGTACCTCAAAGTTTGATTAGAAGAATTTGATGACAACGTTGATAGAAATGGTTACTCTAAAAGTAGATAATTCAACAATTCCTGATAGAATTTGTTACTTACAGAGAGATTAGAATCCTTTCGTACTGTACGATATTCATTTGTAAAATTTGAATCATCATCCAACAAAAAATTGAAGAATTGCTCTGCCGTGCATGGAAAGACGTCCTGCAAAATCATTTTATTATACAAGGAACCAATTTAATCCATATGAGGCTATATTTAGATACGTGAACAAAAAGGGGTTGCGTCACATATACATTGTAAATGCTGGTAAGCACTTCCTCTTTGATGAATGGTTGAAACTTTTCTGTCTCATGCAGACTTTCCTCTGAAATCTTAGATTGACCTCTACCGCCTCTGTTGGAGCTGCTATGTGCACGCAATGCTGACTGTTCCTTTTCCTGTGTACTCCAATAAAAATCATTCAGTGCAAGAGATATTCAAACCATTGGAAGATCAGATCTAATGTCTAATAATGGGGTAGAGAAATTAGCAACTCGCCACGACAATGCATTATTCATCTTACATGACTAACAGGAATATAATCACATTAATAGACTTCTTTAGTAACTAGTCAATCTTTTTAGTTTGCTCAGAAGCATAGCAATTAAAATTACTCCATGAGTGTGATGATTTGGCATCGTCACAAATTCTAGCAAGTCCTTTGGAACAGCACAGCATGTTCTTGACATGAATCTAGGCCTTCAATTCACAAATGCTGTGTTATTGCTTATTACTATACTAGCATGGAAGTGAAGATTTACTATAGCAAATGTGCGAACATCTCATCTATGGAACCTCCCCATATGTCAAAATTCCTAGATACCAAATCAATATTTTAACGAGATCCTGCACGTTCAAAATAAACCACCTCATATTTTCAATAGTCAAGGACGGCGGTAGAAAAGTACAATATTTCTTGAAAAGAATCCATGTCATCAAGTCACCGGAATAAAATGATTTTTTTATCAAAACAGTGCCACACAGAGGAGATGTACACTAGCAAAAATTATAAGGCCTCCTATCACATTCCTAGTAACAGAATCAATTTTCTATGGAAGAACCCACCACAGTCAAAATAAGCTACTACATGATATACTCATTAGCCAACAACAATAATGGGAGCTTGATTATTCTGTAGTGCATTCTTGTCCAGCAACATTTTCTCAGCAGGAGCTATTGAAGCAGATAGAAATACTTAGTACAGTAACAAGAAGTGCCATTTAACATCCAAGTCATTTGTTCCTTTAATATCCAAAACTCGTAAACAATGGAGAAGGGTAAACAGATCCAGTATAGGTATGATCTAATTATTTCAGTGTCACTAGTCTGAAATCATTTTCCTCCTTCTACTGGTAAATGCACATCGTTCTTGGCTGTGCAACTATTGCACACCGTTCTAAGTAAGCTCCCATTGTGCAAATAAAGGTTGAGATCTGTATAGTATCACCTTCCACAATATGACACAAGACCTTAGACAGCTTCTTTATTTATTGCCAACTGTTGTTAAGTCAAATGTGCCTACATGATGAACCACAGTGCCACATTATCTCTATGAAAGCAAATGAAACTAGGACGTGAGTTCTTTTCCTCTAATTTTTTTTTCTTCCCTAGATTGCATTACTTCCTCTAGAGATTTCTTTGACTTCTTTTATTTCGAAATTCATTCCTCTACAAGAAAATATTTACTTGGTTAACGGTCTTAAGGTAGTTAACAAGATTTGATGCAGAAGTAAAGGCCTAATATAACCTGATATGTGCACTTCAATGTGACGACATGAGGAGAATCTTGATCATCTTGTTTTAGTTTCTGCTTCTATTTAAAGCTTGTGGTGCAGAATATTTACAGTAACAGGAGAACATTGATGTTAAGGAAGTTTTCGAGACTATATGGTGGTAATTATGGTTTAATGCTTGTAAGAAATTGTTAAGAAGTGCAGCATTTTGCTGCAATGTGATGTTTTTGGGTCTCAAACATTACATACATTTTCGGAACCAAGTTGCTCAATAAGCTCTCCCTGAATCATAAATTATTCTTTCTGTACCAGTTTTTTTGCAAGTCTGAAGAGGACATCTTTCTCCTCTAATATTATATTTCTAATGATTCATGTCCACTATTATATGACTCTAACAAAATTTCTATTAACTTATCAGAAAAGAAAAATAAGATTTAACAAAAACAGGGGATCATACCATCTTCTCAGCTTCTATAATTGCATAATAGTTCTTTGCTGAACGTTGTAAAGCTCTCAGTGCATGATTTCTGTTCCAGAATGATGCAAACATATACCTGACACGACCTAGAAGAAAAAAATGGATGATAAGGCTTATCCTTGTACAAAAAAGTCCACATCATAAATGGAAACGTCTAGACACAAAATCAATGCATAGTTTTGGCTTATAAATTATTATCAGCAAATGGCAATGCCAGATTGGAGTAGTTATACAATTGAAACTGACAAGTGGATATTAGTTTATCTTGCAAGATTAAATTTGCATTGTGTCCCAGATCATGGACAAACCTCACCAGTGCCCTCCTGCCCACCCCCAAAAAGGAAACTAAAAGACAAAGCTTCCAGAAACAGATCTTCTATTACGACTTTCCCTTGCAACAAATATAAAAATGAGTTATGATCTAGACTTTTTTTTTTTTGCTTGAATTGTTAGATCTCTAAAAAGACTTTTTCAAATGAATATGAACATTGAAACATGTCACTGCAGCTACCAAAAGAGAGAGACACATTTTTCACTCTAAAGTACATAAATGTAGGTGCATTTTAGAATCCCAACAACATTACTTCCTATTTACTCTTTTCTTTCTTTTGAAGTACATGATTTTTGCAAGTCAGGTTTTCAAAGTTTGCCAGTTTCAGATTTAATTGTCCAATGTTATTCTTTAGCTTGGAATTGAAGGTTTTCAATCTAACATACTATCTGATACTATGCATATTGTATGCTTTTCCTACATATAAAATTCAGATTTAATTCCACTATTTCATGATTTGCGTCCAAGTTCCATAAACCCCGAGTCAGATGTTAACCACATCCACTTACTGTCTACTCATATTTACACTGTTTCAGAATAACACAACCCACAAAGCGAAGGGATCCAGTGTACAGAAGATACTATGCATGAGATCTGTTCTATTTGCAGTTTACTTACACGTATGCCTAGAGAAAAATAACGAAAAGAAGCAATGGAATTGACCAGTTAACTTGAAGCTCATGTTATTAACGAAATAATATAAATAAATATTTAAAATGAGAACTGATGTGCACTTGAGACTTCAAAGTCAATTTTTTCTATCCAGATCCAATTTTCACATAATGGCATGTGCCAACTACCAATAGGCTTCGCAAGTGACAAATAACATCAGGCATACTCTAACTAACACCAAAACTTTTTTTTTTTTTTCGTTCAATCAGAGAGACGCATTTACATTGGTCTCAACATATCTACATGTCACTGAACCATTATATATTTCACAACAGGAAGCAATTAGAGTCAAGCACATCACTCTGGGGCTTGACAACAAATGCAGCATTATGAAGGAACAATATCAGAAAAGATTGAACTGTGTAATCTAGACATAATATAGATTTCAAATCAGAAAGCAAATAAAGTAGTCCTGTGGGAAATAGAAATTTCCTTAACTAACAGTAACAATAATTGCAATGCCAAATTCAAAAGTGATATCAACTTCTTTTCACCTCTTGACATCACATCAGAGTATAATTTCTATTAGACTTGTGAAAATTTTGAAAGGTGAATATGTAAAGAAGAATTTTTGCAGATTCTTATAAAGTAGTTGACTACATGCTGCATTCAAGCATATGGGAGATTATAGATAAAAATCAACACAGTAACTTAGATGGAAAACATAATTACTAACCATCAGGATTTCCTAAAGGAGGCACGCCATGTCCACCAGCACCCACACGAAGAATTATTGTAATAGCTGGATTGATAAATGCATGCTGGCTCCTCCTTATCTGAAATGGCAAAACTTAAAGATTCAGTCAATTTATCCAAACATTTAGAGCACACTGGAAATATAAAAGGGTCAGCATGACAAGAGGATATGGAAGCAGCATTTACCTCATCTATGTCTCCAATTGGTATAATTACCTGCCAAAATGGAAACATAAACATAAGAAAAGAGGCAATGCCTGGAAAGACAAAGTAGCATACAGCTGAAGTCCCAAACCAAAAGGACAATGACCAGCGGCAAAGCCAGGCAGCAATAAATATCATTTAAGCTGGGCTGATATGTAGATAAAAAATTACATAAAAAAATTTAAGGAAAAAAATTAAATGGGCCTTGGGCTGGCCTGGGTCACCCCTTAAATCCACCCCTGACAATGACAAGCTTTAGCAAGTGAATTATTCATTTCAAACCAGATGCTTGAAAATAGTATAGCCTTCAAAATTTATCTTAGCATAAAGGAGGCATCTATTCTAAGAAGTGGGCCATCATTTTGAAGGTTTATGAAGTGGACCATCATCTATGCTAAGAGGTCGAATGCTAATTAAAGGAGGCATCTATGCTAATCGAAGCTCAAATTGAAGTCATGCAACTTTAAGCAAATGCCTTCAATAAGAAGTGGACCCAAAGTTTAGGTTTCGAGAAAAAAATGAATCGACCTTTTACTAAGAGCAGTGAAGAAAATATGACAATTGTTTCCTTGGAATGTAGTCTACGTCATTGAGGCATCACATGGTGCTTAGAGGCACCAAATTCCTTTTCAGATATCACGTTTTTACATAAAAGAGCTATGTTATCACAAGGTCTGCACTCGAGTATTTTCAATGAATTTTGCTTAGGTGAGGGAAAAAGGTATAGAGGTGGTGCGTCAAGATGAGTTCCCAAAAGGCACCATAAAATACCTCCAAATGTAGATAATTGCAAATAAGATAAAATTGTAAACGGTCATGGAGACTGGTTAACTTCCAAGACTTCTCTATATGACTAAAATGCATGTGCGCCATAATGCATTCTTCACAGACTTACAGTGACAGCGGAAGGCCTCTGTAATGGGACTTTTTGGAGTGAGGTAGTCAAGTTCAGATGATTTCTCAAAAGCGTTCACCTTTGAGATCAAGGCAAGCCTTAAGGAGGCATCTTTTATGCACATATGCTTATGCACTACTCAAAAATCAAGTTAAGTAGTTTTCTTTCAACTTTTTTTTTTTTTTTTTTTTTTTAAAAATAAAAAAAAAATTAAATAAAAAA